>MQRK01237436.1:63606-99275 GCA_001938485.1 Girardia tigrina | reverse complement strand
GTGGTGGAGAACATACATTTTTCCCCTACTATATTTCTTACCTATTTAGTTGCTATATTTTTATATGTTCTTGAAATATTTTTTCATCATTTTGTTAATATTTTTAGGCTATCAACTTAAAATATTATAATTTTAAAAATATGATAGTAAAGAGATCAATTTTTAAAAAAATTACAGTAAGCATTCTTTAATTATTAATTAAACAATGTTGTCAAAAATGGAATTCTTTGACAAATTGCCTAGAATGTTAAACATTTGATTTTTTTATTTAAAAACAGACAAACGAGAGAAAATTAGAATATATGCAGAACCATTGATGAGAAATCATATACATGACTAAAGTTTTAGTCTCTTTGTCCATATCTCTAAGTAGGATGATTTATGATAAATTATAATTTTCATGATAAGAAGGAGTGCATTGCATATTTCGAATATCTTTTTGATAGATTTAAAAAAAACAATCAAACATTTCTTCAAGTTGGAAAGAAGAGGATGAATCGAGTGCCTGACATTGTATTGTAAAAATAATTTGACAACGCTTGGATATCACATACGACAAGAGGAAATAATAATCTTTCCTTCCTTACAAGTAGTCATTTTAAAAGTGATACATCATAATCCTAATGAAGTTCTAAAGGTATTGTTATTGAGTAATAGTACTGTACAAATGGTATATATGAAATGGATGTTGATATCAAGCTACAGCTTCTTGAAAATCAAAGACTGATGAATTTATTGCAACTATGAAGAATGATAACTATTAATCGGAGATTATGGTCTAAAATACAGTCGATTTTGCTTGCATTTCCATTAACGTATTTCGTGGAGGCTGATTTTAGTACTGTAATGAATCTATTGAGTATGAAAAGAAATCATTTCAATATTTTCAACAGGTGAGATCTTTATTTTTTTATTTACTCAGTTTGAGCCAGGTATAGATAAAAAAGTAAAAAAACAGGCTTAGGTTCTTATTAAATGCTACTTAAAGTTCTGTATAAATAATAAAATATAGTTTTTCAAATTTTAGGTATAAATTTAGTCCGTTTTTAAAGTTTATCTACCAAAATTGTTAATTTACATAATTTATTTTATTTTAACAGGTACTTTTGGGGAAGAATACTTTCATAACAACAATGTTTTATAAAAAACTTTGAAAATATTATTTGACAAAAAGTTTTATTACTTTTATTTAGCAAGTTATTCAGAATGTTATAACCTCTTTAAATTTGGATTGAGGTTTTTAATTTTGTCTTTACATTTTTTCTTATTGATTCACTGTCTACTTAATATCTTTTTTCTCCTTTGTACTCCATTTTGAAAATTTCATAATAATTATATTTTTTGGGAGACAGCGTACTGGAAAGTTACCTTTTCAAGAATTTATAAAAGGGCGCTATATGAAAAAGGTTTGAGAACCGATGATGTAGAATATCCAGTATATTTTGAAGGCACCATTGTGGAATTAGAATTTAATCATTTGTCAGAATAATTTAATCTGATTAAACAGACATTTCTTTGCATTTTGTATAAAATTTTTGAAATCTTTTCTCTGTTTTAGTTGGCCATTCATTCTTAAATGCTAACAAAATCAGTTCATTGATCTGTTTTGTCTTTATGATCAATATGCTTTATTTTTAGGTAAAGAAATAATAATAAAAATAATTTATGAAAGCTCCAAGTTTGCTACAATCTTTTTCGTCTTCGAATGTCAGTCAGATAGAATATAAGGTGTGTCCACTAAAAAAGTGCACAAGTTTTAACACCATCATAACTTTTTAATTAGACCTTCAAATTGACGGAAATATGAACAAAGACTAGATCATAATAACACAATAACTATTTTATTATATCAAACTATTAAGGCCATAAGAGTTAGCAAGCATTATTCTTTGTCTAAAATTTGCAAATAATGTCCTAAAATATAAATTGTTAAACTGCTTTGCTTTAGTTTTGATTCTGCGAATCAACTGGTCTTCAGAATCGGCAGGACAACCCTTTTCATACACCTTCTCCTTTAAATGAGCCCAAAACTTTTCAATTGGGCGTATTTGGGAAGCACAAGGTGGATTCGAATCTTTTTTGACAAATGAAATTTTGTTGTCCTCTATGCACTTCAGACTTGATTTGGCGTAGTGACAAGAAGCAAGATCTGGCCAGAAGATGAAGTGACCAGCTGGGTATTTCTCAATCAGATAAGGAAGCAAACACTTCGTTAAACCCTCGGAGATATAAATATTCGAATTAGAAGCTACAGATTTCCATTTCCTGATGTACAGGTTTGAAATGCCTCGTCTGGAATCAGTTGCCCAAACCAAAACTTTTACTGTGAATTTCTGTTGAAATTTAAGGCGAATATTATCAGGTACATCACCGAACTTCTTTTGGTCCACATAATAACCCGATGTCATTGCTCCGGTGAGTGTAAAATACGACGCATCATCAAGTACAAAGTCGGTTTTGGTCTTTTCCACAACAATTTTAGCGAGATTTTGCAACCTGGCTCTCTGGAGAATAAACTGTGTCGGAGTAACCTTTTGGCTTCTTTCCTCTTTCGAAACACTATGTTATTAGTCTTGAGCATCTTATGCACGTAAGACTTTGAAACATTCATTTCTCTACCTAACTTTCTCACACTTTGTCCAACAGTCAAAGTTGCACGCTGCAGAAGACTCTTCCTTTTGTCTGACGTCATTTTAACAGGTTTCCTTTCACTTCCTACTTTTCTTTCAATGCTGACGGTCTTCTCATAGCGTTGTATTATTGCATATATACTTCTTCTGGAAAAATGAATGCCAGTAAACTTTGTCACAGTCTCACTTTTACTGTGCGTTTTGAAAAAATTGATTATATCTTCATGTCATTTTGAAATCATTATAATTGTCTCTAAAATAAAACATATTAAACCAAAAATTTTAAATACCTGCTTTACTATTTCTAACCTCTTAAAACAAATATTTAAATTCCAAATTTACGAAATTAAATAATATTACATTAAAAAGTTATGATGGTTTTAAAACTTGTGCACTTTTTTAGTGGACACACCTTATTATAATTGTTGTAATTATTATATTAATTACTGAATTTAAAAAAATGGAAATAAATTTTCAGATTCCAAGAAAACCTTTGAAAATCATAAAATTAAAAATCATTTACAAAAGTGTCAAATTTTACCATTTTACATAGTAAATTCTATCCGATTATTTTAGCATTTTCGAACATTATTTCTTTATTCTGAACAGTAATAAAATAATTGAAAATTCTTTTTACATTTAAAAATGAAGAAAATCTTTTTCATTGAATTTCCAAAATTTCAAATAATTAATTTTCCAAATTTATTAAAGTAACAGACGAAGACAGATTTTAATTAACTCAAATAAGTTTTAATTTAGAATAATAATAACCTATTCTTATTTAATAAAGTACGTTAATAATTATAAAAAAATAATTTATCTTTAGACAATAGAAAATAATCTCTCTAATGTCTTTTTAGAATTCATTCATTTTTTAATTTAATAATTTTAAATCAATTTAGTCATATTAATATATTTAAGGTAATATCTTTAATTAATTGGTGACATTTCAACATTTTACTTCCAGGTTCTCCATGACCATATTAAGTTACAGATTATGCAAACCGGTTTACGAATACATCCTTAATCTACTCTATCCCAGAAACTCCTGGGTCATTAATGCGTCGTAATTGGCAACAATGGATCAACCAGCGTATCTAATGTAACTATCACAAAGTAAATCGCAAGATCAAACCAGCACCCCACCATTTTCCATAATTTCCATATGATACTGATTGTTGGACCCCTTCTATATATATATATTGAAAATATAATTTGATTAAAGCTTTTTTTATATAATTATTGGACATGTTTCGATGTTTATTTATATTCTCATCAGCAATTTTCTGATATTTAGTATATATTGAATTGTTTTAATAATACAATTTTAATAAATATATTAACTTTAAAAGATATAGTGAGAATTAAATATTATTATTTATTAAAGTAATATTGGGTAATAATGGCAAAAGTATTTTAATTAAAAATTTTAAGTATTGAAATAACCTTACTTTGCCCATTCTGAATGTTAATTTATGGGTTGTGATGTCTTATTAGTAGAGATTCACAAAACTGTCGTTCATAATGTAAATCGAATCCCTTTTGTAGAACAGAAAACGCATCTTTTGAAATGGATGAGGTTCTATTATTACAACATAACCAATGATCAAGGACCTTACTCGATCGACTCATTTGCGAGGGCTTGCTAATTTGGGTTTTGAGATGACGATTTGTCTTTCTGATGTGAACCTCTCATCCTTTAAAGGTATTAAGCCTGAGGCTTCTTAGTAGGGCTGAGACGCTTATGGTTTCAACGGGCACTCCCCCAATGTTGTGATCCATGCCTTAGATCCACCGGCTAGCCGGCTTCACAACACCCCTCATCAAGATTATAAACCTCGAATCATTGCGATGCAATCGACCACTCGACTATAGGGTCACTACTCCACTACAGCCATGACACTCAGGACGGAAGCGAGAGCCTTGCGAAGCGGATTACAAGCCCACTGTGGCTACGATATTCTGTCGGCCCAGATATCGGCTAGCTTTCAGAAATTTAGCCTAGAGACAGAATCGTACCCAATCTACTTTCCCAGGGATACAACGTGGAAGTATGTCTGCCCGGCTCGCACAGAAATCCCCCGATGTACGAGTTTTGACACCCGTGACAATTAAATTTATATACCAGATTAGATTGCAAACCACAAACTGTTTTCGATTTGTTTGAGAGGAAACTTTGAACTTTGGATGTGACAGAGATTACTTTAGCACTATTTATTGTTCTACAAATACTCTTCTTAAACGCTCTAAATCCTTCAGAATATGGTATTTTAATGATTTGTTTGTATTCTTCAGTATGTGTGAACAAGGCCTTTTATAAAATTTTATAAAACTGAATTATTCAGAAAGGCAACAGATACATGTCTTTACACAACAACACAGAGTTTTTGTGAGGAAAAATATAGAGATGGTATGATAAAAGGCCTTGTTCACAGAGTTTGGAATTTGTCGTCCAGTTTTGAAATTGCAAATGAAGGTTTAAATATTCTTAGAAGGCCCTTGAGGGACAAAAAAAGACCGTGGCAAAATCTTAATTTACTTCATATACTAAACGGTATTAGAAAAGTGCTTCTTATATAAAAGTTATAAATAAGGTTAAAATTATAAGCCTAAAGATTAATATAAATAAATTTATATAAATGCATGTTGAAGCACATTATAAATATAAAAAAGATGTTATCATTTTTAAAAATCTATTATAATATAAAAAACTCGTAAGTTAAAGTATTATTTATTAATAAGAGTAATTTTTATATATTTAGGGTATTGGGTTCGGATTCAAAACTCATGACACTAAATTTATTTCTATCACAAATTAATTTTTTTTAACAAATATTTTCGAGGAGCCTAAGCACTTTCTTTTTTTACACAAACCATTATAAATGGAATATATATATATAGATATAAATATTATTATTTCATTTATTAAAAATTAAATTTTATACTCGCCTTTTGTTAAAATTTATAAATTATTAAGTTTGTCAAAAAGATTTGATTTAGTTTTTTTTTATTTAATTTCCCATTATATTTTACATTGTAAATTAATCGTTTCGCCATTACATTTCGAAAAAATCCCATTTTCCAAACGAAAATTAAAATCGCATTTTACTTTACTTTGATTTAATCGTTTAACATAAAAGTTACAAAAAATAGTTTAGTTTATTTTAATTTCACAAATTAAATATTAAACTTTATATTCCTTTTTATTTTATTTCAATTAAATATTTTCATCAAAATAAAAATTTAGTTTATTACTTTATAATAAATCTTTTAATAAAATTGCCGTAAAATTTATTTTATTTTTTATATAAATTAATTTTTTACATTAAATTCGGAAAATCTTATTTTAACATATCTATAACAATATTTTACGAAATGAAATTGTTTATTTTGATTAGATTGTAAATTCAAAACTTTTATGAATTCAACAACGCTCCCAACATAGGGTTTTAGAGTAGTCAGATGAGTTTAGTTTGATAATTTACAATGTTAATTAATTAATTTTAGTATCATATTATCAGAGATTTACAGAAAAGGGAAGATGAAGACAGACTGCAACAAATATTTCATATAATTTCTCTCCTGCAGGAAATAAAAATGAAAGAAAAGAAACTGAAGCAATATTCTTATTCTATTAACGAATCTTTTATAATCCTTTGTGCAGATAATTTATTATAAATTTGGCCACACGTACTTGTAAAGTGTATTTTAATTTGACAACGACGCAGGTCACTTAGAGCAGCAGATGAATTTTCACGATTTTCACATTTTATTTTTGCGAACCGAGCACAGGAGTTGAAAAAAAACCAAAGATGTTTTACCGAAAGATGAAACGCCACCCATCAATATTAATAACAAAATTAGAGTGTTTTGTTGAAAAATATTTCTGACTTTTTCCGCAAAGAATCTGTTTCTGTAGTTGTTCTAGTTAGATTGCATATTAAATATTTTATCAGATAAATAGATACGATTAAAATTCTTTAGTGTGAAATGATGGAGCAGAGCCTCGCATTTCTCTTTTCTAACTGTTTTGGTTTGTTGATTCAATATGTGAGTCTTTCTAATTTTGAGAACTTGTAGCTAAAGGTGATCTTTAATAATGCAACGCATAGTGTTACACGAGCAAAATTGCATGGCGCATTCTGTAATTTAAATATACTGATACTATGGTGATTCATAAGTTTTTTTCGTTTTTTCTATGCCTTACATTGTGACAGTTATTTTATTTAATTATTCTTTTATTGATTTTTATATTATTTAATATGGTATTGCATGATGAATGTCCTTGTATAGTATTTGTTTATTCATAAAACGTTTGTTTGTTTATTCTTATCAGATTATAGAGAGCGAAAAATACTGAATTTAAGTCCTTCAGCGACATTACTGAAAAAGAGTTCAATTCAGCTGCTGCAGCCCGGGAAATATGTGAAGTAGAAGGTGAAGGTACGGTCAGTGTTCATGTGTAACAATTGAGGTTCAAGTGTATCTTAAGTCATGACGTCAATTTGAAAGACCAACCTCACTCTAAGCGACTATCTGTTGTTGATGAGCTTGGTCCTCCACAACTCACTATTCAACGTCATCTTCATCAGCTTGAACTTGTCAATAGAGGGTGTTGACTAATTTCTTACAAACTGACATCCACTCAAGCACCACAACAACTTGATCTCTGCTAAGAATTGCTTGCTCAACCACATGGCGTGCGCTTTTTAGAAGGATCGTACGGGAGATAAAAAAGTGGAAATTTTTCCATAATCCCAACAAGGAGAATCGGTGGTTCTACCTAGATAAGCTCTCCTAAACCGTGCTTAAACAAGTACGCTTTGATTGCAAAGTTATGCTCTGCGTATCATGGAATTTCGAGGGGGTGATCCACCTCGAGCTGATTCCGGAAGGGTGTCCTGAGAATGCCAATCTCTACACTCAGCAACTGGATAGAGTCTACGTCATTATTTTGTGAGCACATGGGTCAATCACAAACGAGTTTTTCTTAAACAAGACAACTCTCCGGTACACACAGCACGTTTGACTCGTGGTAAAATGCAAGAGCTGCAAGGGTTCAAAGTTTTGCCACAATATTAATTTCAGAAAAAAGGAATCAATTTTAAATATCGTATTCCGATGACTGCTCCACATTTAACTTTATAATTTAATGACATATGCTTATTAAAAAATAATTACTTTTAGAAATATTTGTTTATAAATTAAATTTTTTTATTTATCCATGTGAACTACTCTCAATCATAAATTATAATTATTTAAATTATTTATATACTCGCTGAGTCAAATGAAAGACACATTTAAATGAATACCTGAATGCCAGGATCAAATGAGACATAAACAATTTGTTAATGAGAAACAGTTTATAAATAATTACATCCACAAAAGAATAAAACAATGATATATTTCAAATAAAAACTATCCTTAAATTATAAATTGTAATAAAAATATTGGAAATGTAAAATGTTATAATACACATTAATGAATATTTTAATGTTAGTAAAATATAATCATAATTCGAAAATATAATAAATAAATTTCAGAAAATAAAAGTTGGAAAATGTTTGCCAATTAATGCCCAACACCTCTCAGTTTACTTTCCCATATTGTTTATAAATATATTTGCTATACATACATTGAAGAGACTTCCCAATGTCTATGGAAAACGTATCAATCAGATAATTAGAACTACTTTGCTGAACACAACTTAAATTGTTTAAAGAATGTAGCAGAAAATAACTCTCAAATTATGTGTAATAGATTTAAAGATTATTGGGAGAGAGTAATATGCGAGGCTTTACATATTAATAAGATCCACAATGCAATAATCAAGTTTCACACTCAACTTTTCTGTTGAGCATTTTCAAATACAACCTGATGACATTTATTTATATCATACTTTACATTTATATCAAAATTAAAAACTGAAGAATAAAATAGAGTTCAGAGTTTTTATTTTAAAAAAAATTTGTTATATTTTTTTTTAATTTTTAACTTTTTGATGTTTTTATTTCAACTAGTAAATCAAAAAAATTTATATCCATTCTTTTTGCAGACAGAACTCTACTTGACCAACAAAGTTTCAGTTAAAAAAATATTTTCAAAAAAAAGTCAATAAAAAATTTTAAAAATTCTGTTGGTCAAGCGGAGTTCCGTCCGTATAAAGCATGGATATAAAAAAATATATTTTTTTGACTTTAAATCGGTTTACTAAACATTTTATTTTTCCATTTATTTTTTTGCGTAATATACACTAGTTATAATATATAAGGTGGTCTTTTTATGTAATATTTTTTAGGAACTCAGAGGGGACCATTTTGTTCCAATACCTCAAAAACGTTTTTTGATCAAATTTTCACATTATTATTTATTGTCATCGAAAATGAGTCACTGTGTGTTTGGAGAAAATTGATTGAGTAAAAGACCTTCAAAAATAGGTTTCTAAATTCCATGGATACAAACATAGAAATATATATATATAGAAAGCCAGAAGTTTCGACTCTGAATAATCGACAGGTTGTGTCCTAACAAAATTAATAATTTATTAAAAATTTAAATTTTGATAAGAAAAATAGGATATTTTGTTCAAGTGCAAATTATGGTCACGATTGTGAGATTAGTGATTAAGTACCATCTTCAAACATGTTTTATCCTACCATTAGTGAGTTTTGTAAGTTTAGGGTACAACTCAATGTTTAAATTTTTTTAAAATTATATATCTGATATATCTGATAGAAATTTTTGTTTACTCATCCACGAATTTTGAAAGTCTTTTGTTTGATAAAATAAAGAACACTACATTTGAACTTTTGGTTAGGTATTTTATTTTTGTTTAATAAACATTTTTTTATTAAAAACTTTTTCGAAGAAAAAAGAACAATATTGTTTGTGTCTTATTATTAGTGACAATTTGTTACTTACAAATATTATTTTGCTGTTTCTTTTGAGTCTTTATTATTATTAAGTAAATAATAAAATAGATAAAAAAACTATTAAATTAAATAATTAAATTAAGTTATCCTTGTTAAGTTCGATATGAAGAGATGAAATCATAACACAAAAAATGTTTAATAAATTTTAATTTACTGTTATCATTTTATAATATCTCAAATTACCATTTCACAAATTTAGAATTTGCGACTCCATTTTTTAGATTTCAACAATTTTTAATTAATTGCTTAAAGTTTAATTGTTTAAGCTCTTAATTGCTTCTTCCAATTTACCCTCTAAATGCACCGGCTGTCTTTTTGGTTTTATATTGACTGGTCCCCCCGTTGTTTCTATTGTATGACGTAGTAAATTCGTGCACCCGATATCCCAGTCATTTGCCATAAATATGCATCGATATTGGTAGATTAATTTCTCTATTGATTTATCGTTCTATATTTCTATCGTTTTTAGTGCCTCTTTACCTCGATCTTCATCCGTAATCTTTTCCAATTTATTTTAATTTCTAATTTATTTACTTTAGCAAAGTACTCCACGATCGATTTTCAGGACCTCTTGAAATGTACGGCCTCTTCTAAGTCTTCCATCAATGTGCTTTTCTTAAGGAAAGCTTCACGAAGTCGGCCTTCATATCCTTTTATATCCGCAGCATTTTCCAAAATAAAATTAAAATCGCATTTTTCATGGCTTTACAATTATTTTTTTAATTCCAATTACCATTTCCAAAAAAACTTATAATTACATTTTTAGTTTACTTTGATTTAAAAGTTACAAAAAAAGTTTAGTTTACTTTTATTTCGCAAATAAAATATCAAACTTTAAATTACTTTTTATTTTATTTCAATTAAATATTTTCATCAAATTTGAAATTAACTTTTTTTTACTTTTAATAACCTTATCGTAAAATTTATTTTATTTCTTACTTAAATTAATTTTTACATTAAATTTCTGAAAATCTTATTTTAACATATTTATAACAATATTTTACGGAATGTTTATTTAATAATTTGATAAGATTCAAAAATTTTATATTTTATGAACAACATGGAAAATATTGTTTTGTTGAAAATTATTATTTCCAATAATAAAACGAGTTATACGTAAATGTTAAATCAATATTTCATTATTTCAATAATAGTTTATTATTTATTCAATTTCTCTAATTGAACAGACGCCATTTATGTTTTATATTGATTAAATATTTCATTCGACTTTATTTAAATTTAGTTATTTATTTTCTGGTTTAAATTCTTTTAATTTGTTTTCTTTTAAAATTACTTAAATAATTATAGTTTTCATGTTTTTTTAGAAATTTCATAATAAATATTAAAAAATTTTTTTAAAAAGTACGAAAAAAACTAGAAGTCTTAAATTTTCAAATAATTTTATATTGTTAATTTTTTAAACTTTTAAATAATCATTAGACAATATTTTGTAACTTTTTTTTAATTTGTGAACATGTTTTAATTTGGAAAAATAATGTTTTTTTTTGAAAAGTCTGAGAAATATTTAAAACTTATTTAAAATAAAGTTTCAATAAAATATTTAAATGATTGATTATGTTTATTTTATAGTTTTCAAAAAATTCAGTTGAACATTATTTTTAGAAAAAATGAAACAACTGACATTAAAACAACTGTTTAAGGATGGTGAGAGTCAAAATGAATGCCAATAGAATCCATACCGAGATTTTATACACAAGACTTTAGCTCTGTAAGTCTAAATATTGTGTTATAACAGGACAAGCTTTTTGTTGCATTTGCAACTTTTGAAACTTTTTTTAGAATGCAACTTTTTGCAACTTTTATTACAAAATGCAATTTTTTTGCAACTTTTCTAAAACTTATTTAAATAATGTTTAAATAAAAATACATCAGATTAAGAGAGATTATGAAAATTTAATAACATTGGTTAAGAATTCACAAAGAACTACATTCTATTTCAAACGCTTATCAAGATTTGCAGAAAGTGAGGCGACTTTTCCGCGGACGACTTTGCCGCGGGTGATTTTACCGCGGATTTTTTCCGAAAAAATATTAAAAATTTATAATATGAAAAAAATATTAATAATTTATAATATTAATATTAAATAATTAAATAAATTATATACCTTAAAATATGATAAATGTCTAAAAAAAATTTTCTCACACTTTTTTCAGCATGAATCTTCAATTCATTACTTCAAAATCTGGAAATCCGATTGTTGCGTATGCAGGTAAAGTTGTCGCTAAGTACATTGCTCAGGTTGTTGCAACTTGTGCATCGCAGACAGTAGAGGCCCTGAAACAAATTATTCAGAAATCTAGGACTGGGATTCCACTTGACGCTGCAATATTTCTTCCTCGTTATTGCTCTAGTCAACGTACAATTCAACGAAAACAAGAGAATGCTCCTTGGCCAAATCCAAATCATCTTTCAGAAATAAATGTTCCTGAAAATTTGAGGTTTACAACTAGAAAGGAATCTTTTTTGATATAAGATTTTGGATCTAATGATGTCAAGCGGATAATGCTCTTTAGTACAACTGCAAACATAAATCTGATGACTTCTTGTGAAAATTAGTTTATGGATGGGACATTCTCTGTCGCCCCTCGATTATTTTACCAAGTTTATAATATACATGTTTTAAAATCATACAAAGTATTGCCTCTTGTTTATGCATTGATGACAAATAAAACTCAATTAAATTACACTCGTATGTTTGAAGAGCATTTAAGACAACAACCAAATTTAAATCTACAAACTATTATGATGGATTTTGAAAAAGGAGCAATGAACGATGTTTCCATTGTATTTTGCAATGTTACTGTTAAAGGGTGTTTTTTCATCTGAACCAATCAATTTGGAAAAAAATAAAAAAAACATCAAATCTTCCGGATCTCTATTCAAACAATGATGAAATTAGAATCATTCTGAAATCACTGATGGTGGACAGGAAGCCGTGTCTCCATGTTTTGGAAATAGAAGAACTGTTTGTCAATTTATCATTTAAAGCATTCATAGATTCTCCTCGTTGAATTACACCGTTAATGTTTCTCATTATAATTCTTTGAACACAATTCAAATTAGAATTAATTGGATTAAAAGTTATTGGTGTTCGGGTGTCTATATATTTCTTTAGTAAATTTTGAATATCTTTATCAAACTCAATAAATGCATACGGTCTCGATACAATTTCAAATTTACTGCCATATTTATTATTGAACTCATAGGATATCTCTTTCAAAAATTCAAATTCAAATGCTCTTACCTTGGAGAATTCATTCTCAGTCAAAACGATACAACAAATCTCTCTATCAACTAAATCATGAAACATATACAGATCACTCTCTACGGAACAAAATAAATGAGATAAATTACGTATCTTCCCAAATAATAGTTTCGCCTGATTTCGATAACTGTTCACACTTCTAACAATCTTTTCATCGTTCATTTTTCCCATCATTGTTAGCAAATTCAATTTTACTTTTACGTGTAATTATTTTCAAAATTAATTTCGAACCATGCTCAATAATAACAAAATTTCGATATCGTTCTTTTTCATTTTTGAACAGACATTTTTTTCAATTCCGTAAACAAATTTTTAAATTGAACTCTTTTTGAAATTGTCAGCTTTGAAAAATGTTTAATTGTCTTTTTTAAAAAAATTGATTTGAATTGTGACAACAATTTACAATAACAAATTAACACACACAGCACACACACTTTCAACCAATCAATTATTAACATATCATACACACAATACACACACATACACTTACCAGAAATTCACACAAAGCTAATAAAATAAGCAAAAAAATTACCTAATCACACTTATTAGACATTCATTGGCAGAGAAAGAGGCTCACAATTGATCCAAATGGTCAATATCCGTCCAACTCGAATGACTCCACAAAATTTGCATTACATCAGATAAAAAGAGGCAACGGCGATTCGATAGATAAAGATTCTTCTTCATTTAATTGAGCCTTTAACATTATTTTAATTTATTTTGTTATTTATTAATTATTTAATTTTTTTAGTTATTTAATTTCTTGATTTAATTTAAATTAGTTTTTTTTATTTAATTACTTTATTTATTTAATTAAAAGGATTTATTTAATTATTTTATTTTAATTTATTATCTATTTTATTTATATACTTTCCTTTAACTGGCAAATGTTCGGTCAACCAATTTTCCAATTTTTTCAACCAATATTTACTATTCTATTATTTTAATATATCAGTTTAATGTTTTTGTATCTTTCTTCTATTTACACATCACATTTTTTGTGTGTTCTAGAATTTATTTGAATTTTTAAAATTAGGAATTTACTAATTTTTCGTATGTTGTTTGTTTATTTTTGATATTAAAAAGAATAATTAAATATCATGTCGACCTGAAATTTTCTATCCATTTATGTTTTAAAATTAAAACCTTTGTATGATTCATTGTTTTATCATAACATAATTAAAAATTTTTATTCATATTTTAGATGAAATTGTTCTCTTATTGACAATTTTGTTGTAAATTTTCCGCGATAAAGTCGCCAGCTGTAAAGTCGCCTGCGGTAAAGTCGTCCGCGGTAAAGACGGCGTACCTTTGCAGAATATACAGTTTGGAGAAGATTTATGTGATTTATCAACTTACGTCAAAAAAGGTTAATGAAAAATAAGGATATTTACAATATCATGAATTTAACTAAAAATGACATATCTCCAAGCCAATATGTTTTTTGCAGAAATGTCAAGCCTCTTCAGCATCAGTTGAAAGAAGCTTTTCAATGCTAAAAAACACATTATCTACAAATCGACCATTTAACGCTGAAAATATTTTCAAATATTTTATCACATATTACAATAATATTGTATTTACGGAATAAATATCTGTTGGATTTTAAAAAATTTTTATTATTTTTTTTATTATTTTTAATTTGTTATTATTTTTTTTATTATTATATTATTACGCAAGTTCATGATTAGTAACCATGGATTTATCAGTGATTACATAACATCTATTTAATTGACCAATGAAATTAATAGTTGTAACTTTTTGCACCTTTTGTTAAATAAAAGTGCAACTTTTCCTTTTTTAATGCAACAAAAAAATTATAACTTATAAGTAAGACAATTTTTGTTGCATTGCAAATTTTTTTAAAATGCATTTTTTTGAATTTTTTATTACAAAATGCTATTTTTCTTAAACTCTTTTAATTTTAAAAGTTGTTTAAATAATGGTAATTAATTAGTAAATAACAATTTGAATTTATCACAATTTCATTAATTTAAAAAAGGTAAGATTAAATTCAAACAAATTTTGTATGGACATTTTTTATAGAACATTTTTTAACAGTGTGAGGAATATTTTAAATTGCATGTGTGAATGTATGGATACTGTATGTTGATTTGAGTGTGTTGAACTTAGAATGGTGATTCTCCCACCCAGATGGAAATTGGTATTTTTTGTATGTGCTATGATTGAATATTCGAACATTATTAAAATAGTAAATTGAAAAGTTTATATTGTTAAAAATTAACAATTAAATTCAAGTTCAATATTTTTTTCAAAGGGAAAGCATTTAATTAAATATAATTAAAACTATTAACATTTAAATTAATTCATTTTTAAAATTTGATCACATTTTTGTTGTTTTGAGTTTCTATAAAGAGATGGTTAAGCTCATCATTTTTCATTAATATTTATAGAAATTATATATTTTAAAAAGATTTAGAAAAATGTTCGAATAATCAGGATTAAAAATAGAAATAAAAAACCAATTAAAGCGATGCCAAATGGTGAATGGTCTTCTGAGAGTTGTATATTTTTAATAAATTTGTGTTTTTTGTTTTGTGAAAAAATAATTTGTTCTTGTATTTTTGTTAAAAAAAGTGATATTTCTAAGAAAATAATTCTAAGAAAACACGAAAAAACCCCATTCAAAAATATTGTTTATTTAATCCGAACGATATTTCATCCGAACACTTTAATTTTTTTGGCTGTTCTGATTAGCGAGCGGTTATATTTAAAATATATAAAATATATTATATGTTAAATATAGATACAGCTTTTATTGGTTAAAATAAAATTACTATTAATCATTTTAAAAATAGTAATTTGATGGAATAATTTACAAATTTCAAAAATAAAATTAATTAAATCATTTAAAATTTACAATCATAATTATTTAATTCTTATTTGAATATTAAATCTCAATTTGAATAAATTAGTTTCAAATAGTTAAAATTAAAATATTAATCGAACACAATCCTAAATGAACACTAAACATAAAAATTCCAAATATTCCTCATATTCACAATAAAAATGTTTTTCCTTTTAGTTTGAATAAAGTTATCTTAAACAATTTCATTCTTGTAAAAGAAAAAAAATACTATAGAAGTTATTTTATATGCTAAAAATTATTTATAGAAATATGATAAAACATTTTACAGGTATTACTTATGAAAATCATTTGAATGAAATAAATTTGAAATAATAAAAGGTTAGATCTATTAGGTTGGTCGAAAAATAATGGCGATTTTGGGACACAAACTTCAAAGACGTGCAAATTCACAGAAACAAAAGTTTATTAATCAAAGTATGAACCGTTGACATCAATACATTTTTGCCAACGAGAAACAAGTTGTTTTATTCCATCAGCATAAAATGCATAGGTTCTCGAAGCGATGAATTCTTGGAAGGCATTTTGAGCATCATTTTGGTTTTTGAAATTTTTTTTTACGTAGGAAGTTGTACAAATGCCTGAAAAAGTAGAAGTCCGTTGGCGAGATGTCTAGTGAATATGGTGGATGAAGCAGGGTTTCATAGCCCAAATCATTAAGCTTTTGAAGAGTCACTTTTGAAATATGAGGTCTAGCTTTATCATGAAAAAGGATGGGACTTTTTCGATTGACCAATCCCGGACAAAGGGTTTTCAATTTTTTATGCATTTCATCAAATTTCATGACAGTACCTCTCCGCTGTGATTGTTTCACCTGGTTTCAAGAATCTATAGTGGATGATTCCAGCATCACACCACCAAACTGTCACCATAACCTTACGGGGTGTTAGTTTCGGTTTTGGAAAGGGTTTTGGTACTTCATCCTTGTCCAACCACTGTGCAGATCGACGTCGGTTATCACACAGGATCCATTTCTCATCACAGGTAACAATACGATCAAGAAATGGATCGTTTTTATTGGCAGAAGATGATTGGATTGGATCGAAGATGATTGACAGAACAAATTTCTTAACGTCGGTTCTTTTGATTTTCATTCAAATCATGTGGAACCCATTTATAAAAGTTTTTTGATTTTTCCAAGTTGTTTTAAATGATCCAGGACTGTTGAATGACTAATGCCCAACCCATCTGCAAGTTCTCTGATTGTTTTATGGGGATCTGTTTCCACCATTGTCCTCAAATTTTCGTTGTTCACAGCAATTGACGACCACGACTTTCTTCATCTTCAAGGTTTTTATCTCCATCAGAAAATTTTCGGAACCATCGTTGCACTGTGCGCTCAGAAGCTGTTCCCTTGCCAAACGCTTTATTGATATTGTGAGCCGTTTCTGCTGCTTTTATGACCCAGTTAAAATTCGTTCAAGAAAATTGCTCGAATTTTAATTTTTTCCATTATTAATTTAACATCGTAAATATTCTAAAACATAACAGCAATATGTTAATAATGGCTATAGGAATATACAGCTAGGCATAATATTTCAAATAATATCTTATTTCATTTAAACTTATATACATATTGTTGGGGTTCCGAAAAATATAAATTAAATTTTAAAATCTATTAACAATTTTAAAATAATTCGCTGGTTAAAATTAATAATTTTTTGATTATTATAATAGTATTTTTAATAATATTTATAAAATATTTGTAAATATTTTGAGATTTGTTTTAGTTATTCAATTTTCAAGGTTAGGAAAAACTAGTATATAAGCAATAGTTATTTCAGTTACATACACTATTTGATCACTCAAAAGAAAATTAACTTTAAATTATATGCGTGGTAAATTTGTTATATTATTATTTTTTTAAACTAAAGAATTAATAGAAAAGTTTTTAGTATCCTGTAAAGGAGAAAGTAAGCTTTTAAAATAAATTGTAATATTACGAAAGTATCAGTATCCTATAAACGAGAAGATAAGTTTTAAATAAATCATTCTAGCATCGCTCGAACTAAAAAGTTGTTGTAACTGTTTAATCAAAGTGTGATTTTTGAATTGCAGCGTACTGATAGAGTTGAATTTATATTTGTACTTCAATTGTTGTTTGCAGAATAAATTATTCTTAAAAGGTCTTGTTCATTCTTCATATATTATTGTTGGAAGAAACCTCTTTGTTCATTTGGAGTCAGATTAGTAGTTTAATATAAATAAAGATATAAACGAGATTTAAATTGTAATACCCAACAATATCAAAGTAGATAAACAAAATATAAAGCTCAAAAACCGCCATTATTTTTCGACCAACCTAATATTTTCTCAGTTTTATTTCTAGTTTTAAAAAACTTCACGTTCTTTTTTCTCCACATGAGACATGTGATTTAAGCAAGACCTGACCAAGCAAGAGGCGATTATCAGGTAATTCTAAACCTAAGGATTTATTAAGTATATGTTCATAATTATTTGATCTTAGAAACTAAATATAAACTTTGTAAAAATATTAAAAATTTAAATTTGTAACATTAATTACAATTATTTAACTAAACTAACGACATAAGCTTAAAAAATAATTTATAATTATTTATAACTAATTTCATAATTATAAAATGCACCGTGATCAGAGATCTTAAAAATTATAAAGTAGAAAAGAATTTTTACAATAAAAACTATTTTCTACATTATTTTGTCTAACAAAACAGAAGTTAATTTTCAAAACAATTTTATTATGAAGATTTAATTTAATATTTATTACCGATAAAATCTCCGCAAATTCTTTCAAAAAAATATTTCATTATTTTTTATTCAAGTGAGTGTTTTGCAAAGTGAGTTATTTTGTTAATAAACTTCTTATTTTATTTTTTTATTATCAATTTATTAGTAATTTGTTTTGACAATCATACTTAATAATATTTAATTCTCTAATAATTCTTTTTTTCAAATAGTTTTGATCATGTTTAATAATTTATTAAAGCTTTTGATATATATATATATATATATATATATATATATTTACATTTTACATTTCATATTTCACGTATCATATGTTTTTGATAATGTAAAAATGAAATAAATAAGGAGTCTTGTGAATGCTAATTTAATATTTCTGAAAAATTATTTTTTGAAAAAATAGAAGAGATTCTATTTTTATTATTATTTTATGTATTATATTATTATAATATATTTATTTATTTATTATTTTGATAAAACAAATTTACAATTAAATGTTCATCAATAACGATTTACAATAAAATTTTGGTAAAATCGAGGATTAAAATTTTGTTAAGCTTAGCATTTTAATTGTCATGGTAGCAGTACACAGTAATATTTTAGTATAAAATTAATATACAGGGTGCCAGTAGAAAATCAAAAGATGTTATGAAACCAAAATTGTGTATAAATGAAAACGTGATAAAGGCAAACAAATTTATATTTACATAAATAAAACCAAAGGATTTTATTTTTTTAATTAAGCACGCGATAAAGGCGTGATTGACTGCCTCTGATTGCTTCATATTTCTGTCCTATGATTATATATCACATTACATATTTCATTATTTATTTTCTCTTTAGAAAATTGCTTTACAAATTAACTGAATAAATACACTCTGGTTTCATTATATCTGTAGTGTGAACGATCTCTCCTTGGATTGATTTCGGTATGCATGTCTTTCACATTGTATGTGCGATTCTTTTTGTGTGTGTGTATGGTGTATTATTTTTACTTTCACTGTGATTTTTTTTGGCACTACACTTAGATCCGTTGTTGAATTGTTTATTTATTCATTTTTTTGTAATAACTTTTATGGCAACAATTTCTGTTATTTTTATAAAGTAGTGTGATAATTATCTTTATTTATTTTTTATTTTTTTTGTAGATTATTTATTTTATCCAGTTTTTTATTTGATAATCAGTTTGTTGTTGACTGATAATTGTTTGATAATTATTAAATTTAAGCACAAAATATTTGTTATTGCCGTACCAATGTAACTATCGAGGAGTTAAAGGATTTTGGGGAAATAGTAACAGAAAGAATTCCACGCAGTCTAGAACTTTAGAGTCATAATACGATAATAATAATCGTAATATTATCAAATAATTATCATACCAACGATAAATTATTAACAACGGCGATATGAAATATAAAATTTAAAAATAATCTATCACAAATATTAATTGAATAATACAAATCCGACAATTCCGAAGTAAACTGCTATTTTGAAATGCCTGACAATCTTTGCTATTTCAACTAATTTATTTGACGAACTTTTGTCTATATTTAGTTTTTCCGTGAGTACTGTTGTATAAATTAAAGGTTAATCGTTTAAAAAAGATTCATATTTATTTATATGATTATTCGTTATATTTGTTTTCTTTTTGAATCATCTTAAATAGGTTCATCCAGTAAATACATGGTTGAATTAATCTGGTTAGGATTTTCTTTTATAATATAAAAGAATAAAGAATTCGTTCCACAATCTAATCAACACATAATACGTCGAATACTCTGTTCTTTTATATAATATCCTTTGGTTTTCTACAGGGCACCCTGTATATGGATGGTTAGTCAGTTACTGTCAAGTTGCAAATACATTAAATGAGTAATTTCCTAATTTAAGATGAATTAGATACAGTAATTCCATATCAAGTTTTAATGATAACGGTTCAGCATTCTTTGCAAAATAATAACAACATTAAATATTTTCATTCTAGTCAAAATAATTTGCAATTCGAATTGTCTCTTGCACAACTCTCAACAAAACGTTTGTAAAACGTTGAATAAATATTTTAATTTTTCGTAATTAAATTAATTTAAATGATTTCATTTGAAAAACTTTCTATTGATCATTTTAATAATTTAATATTAAATTTTATTAAAGAAATGTTTTCATGAATTACAAACATTTTTTTGCAAACTTTTTCGCAACCGATTTTTAAAGTTTAGTTTATGTTTTTACTTAAACTATTGTAATTTAAAATGTAAATCATGCTCGAACAATTAATCATCACCAACATCTAAAATACAAATATCCAATATTGGTTGTAGAAACAAATTTCCAAATACCAAATTCAACAAACGACATTCAACATTCTTCATACGGATAATTACAGTTTTCTGTATTTTAACTGGATGTTATGTTCATTGTTTAAAAGTATTTTGAATAATTAAATTACTGTTTACATCTCATTCATTGACAGACTACGATTCGTAAAACCTTCAAAGAGCTTAATCAATATCAACACACCCAAGTTTACAAAAACACTGTTTTCTGAAAATTGCACTAATATGGATTCCATGGAAGAGTTGTAATTTAGAAACTTCTGCACTCAAAAAAATGTCTCACAAAATTTAAAGTAGAATAGTAGACTCAAGAATTGGTCCTTTTTTCTCCGTTTTCTCCGACAAATCATTGTTTATCCTATTTCTAACCCTACGGTTGAGTATACGTTTAGAGACAGCCAATCAGAGCATCTCACCAAGATTATCATTTCCCATCCGTAAACATGGTGAGGGTTTTGTGATGATCTTTGGTGCTATGAGAATTTCAAATTTCTAGAATATCTGCTAGAACAATGATTTCTCTTCATGTAAAAATAAACTGATTTTTAGAAATTTTGTTTCCGAACTGTTTCTGTCGAAGAACGTCATATTTAAAGATGTTAAAACACCAATCAATACTATTTGAATTGTTAAAAGAATTTCATAAAAAATATTTGAAAAGGAAGTTTAGCACATCATCTGGGCCATACATTGTATGTCCTGCAATCTCTCGACCTCAAACTATTGATCATTATTGATCGATTTTTTAAATTTATTGCAGCTTTACATTTCAACTTCAATCGTCTTTGAATGAACTGGAATATATTTTAAAGGAAGAATTGTAAAAATTATACGATATAAATAAATTAATATTTCGGACTTTTGAAGTTAATAATTTTGTAAAACAATATATTAGTCCTATTTTATTATTTTAAAATGATGAATTTTACAATAATATAAATTCAATTTTTATTAACATATTTATATTAGCTTGGTCGAAAAATAATGACGGTTTTTGAGCTTTATACTTTGTTTATCTACTTTGATATGTATACAAGTTTAAATGCATTAGTGTTAGATATTATTTGAAATATTATGCCTAGCTGTATATTCCTATAGCCATTATTAACATATTGCTGTTATTTTTTAGAATATTTACAATGCTAAGATTAATAATGGAAAAAATTAAAATTCGAGCAATTTTCTTGTACGAATTTAAACTGGGTCGTAAAGCAGCAGAAACGGCTCGCAATATCAATAAAGCGTTTGGCAAGAGAACAGCTTCTGAGCGCACAGTGCAACGATGGTTCCGAAAATTTTACATTCTTTTCTTTTTCAATATTTATGTTCAAATAAAATTTTTTTTAATTATATTATATTTTACTAGTGATTCATTTGATATTTATTCAAATGTCCTGTTTTATTTATTTTTAAAAAAATTTATTTTATTAATTAAATTATGTGAGAAATTTATAATTTTCTGTTAAAAATATACAAATTGTCTGTAAATTCAACTGTAACAGAAATCAAATAAATAACATACAATAATTGTAGTTTTCTTGAATAATTTATTTTAATATAATATTACTATTATAATAGTACTAAAAGATTTTTTAAACAAAATATTTTTATAATTTACTGAGAATTTTATTTTATTAAATAACATTTATGCAATTTATGTTCTGAAAAAAACATTAAAATCTAATTAAATAATTGAAAAAAATTACGTTATTTTTAAAATGTCTCTTTGGGGATCAAGTAGCATTTATATTAAATTTCCAATGATGGCTCCATAATAATTATTGTTAATAATATATGCATGTTTAAAGTATTTATTAAAAAAAGTGATCTGTAATAATGACATTTAGATCATTAAACGTAATTAATCTATATAGTTAATTAATTTTATTTTCAACTTTTTTATTAATAATTTGAATAATACTATTTTATGTCCAAAGGAACGTTTTAACTTTACGTTTATTTAATTTAAAGTTTAAATTTTGTCATTTTATTGAATTTTAGAAATATTTGAAATAGTTATTGTGAGGAATATTTTGAATGTTTGATATTTTGTGTTTGAATATTTTATGTTGATTTGGAAATGAGTCTCTCCTACCCAGATGGATGATTGATATTTTAATTCTAATTATCTAAAAATATGTTATGTTTAAATTTATTTCTAATTTAAAATAATTGTAAAATTAATTGTCATGACAACAATTATTCAAACCGCCTTCATTATTCGACATTTTTATTAATTTATATGTTTCTAAATTTATACTAATTTCACAATAAATGAAAAATATTTATTATTAATTTTTAATTTTAAAACATTCTAATTTCTAAACATTCTAACGTTTTCAGAAAAAAATTGTTAGGGAAGAAGATAGGGTTTTTTGTGTACACAGAAATTAAAGAAAGTAAGAGCTCTGTTAGACAGAAATCCTCGTCTATCAAATCAAAAACTGGCAGTAAAGGCAAACTGTAGTGAGAAAATAGTTCAAAAAATTAAACAGTCTGTTTGTTTAAAAACGTATAAAGTTCGATTAGTACCAGACCGCAACGCTAACCAGAACACAAAGGCGCAGCAGCGAGTTAGAAAGTTGAAATATGGTTTTCTTGCGAAGAAAAAATGTTGAATTATGGATGATGAGACTTATAACACAGAAGTCTAAATAACACAGAAGACAAATAAACACAGAAGTCTATGTGATGAAGTGCTTGCAAAAGCGTTTGTTACCATTCATAAGTCAGCACGGAAGTTTTATTTTCTTTTGGCAGGATTTGGTATCGTTCCACTATGCTAAGGCAGTCAAGAAGTGGTACAAAGACAATAATGTCGATTTGTTGCAAAGAGAGGCAAACCCACCAAACTGTCCAGAGCCTCTTCCAGTCGAAAGATGCCCTGGTAAAAGGCAACTAAAGACAACAAACAATATTGCACAGAAAATTGCATATTTTCGGAACAAGTGGAATAATGAAGCCAAAAAGGTTACAGAAAATACAATTACAAATCTATTGGCATGTATTCCGGAAAAGCTCACATAATTTATTAAAAAAATATATAATCTTTCTTAGCTTACTAAAATTACTTTGAAATAAACACATTTTTCAAAACAGTAGGTATTTTTTCAATCAAAAATGTGGTTTTGAAGTTAGTAATATTTTTCGCACTCAGTCCTTATATATGGAATTCATACATGTTGTTTTATTTGATTAATTTAAGATAAATTAACTTACAAATATGTCTGAAGGAAATAATAGAAGAAAATTTAAGACTGTAGGGATTTTTGAAATTTTCAGTCAAATCAATAGACATTGTAAAATACAAAGTGAAGTCAAAGATAAAATTGATGAAAATTACATCTTTAAGCAAAAATGCAATTAATGATGCTATCCGCAAAATTAAACAAATTGTGAAGAAACGGATCAAACATTTGACATCCTTTATAAAAAGGCTCAAAGGAAGAGTAAAAACAAAGATTATTTACACACGGAAATTAAAGCATAATTGACAATGATAATTCAATAAGCCTTATTAGTTGCAAAGATAAACTATTAAAGAACCATCAGTAAATTAAAATTGATAAATTATAAATAATAAGTAAATTATAAACCATTGATAAATTATAAATATAAATTATAGTTATCTTTATAATATAAACTATTAATTTTATTAAATTCATTTTATTAATAATTGTATTAAATTATTAATTTTATTAAGTGTTTTGAATTATAATTTTAATTTTAGGCATTCATTTTTGGTATTTCAATATTTACAATATTTAAATTTGTATCTTGTATATAAATTTAAATAATACATAAAATAAATATGTAATTATAATTAATCAAAAATTTTTAAATCTTAGTACAAATTAAAAATCATAAATTAAATAAAAATTCATAATTAAAAATAACTAAATGTCATGTGTAAATTAAAAACTTATAATATTTATTTTATAAAATCAAACCTTTTACTTATGAAATCTGAAATTTTATTTCTGAAATATGAACTTTTATTTAGTCTTTATTTACACGTTCCTCTCATCCAGTATTTTTTAAATCGATTACACAGAATTGAAAATCATTTTATTAAATAAGTTTATTAAATAAGAATGGATGGTCGAAATCATTTATCGAAAAATTAACTCAACACACTTTAGATAAAATAATAAATGATTCTAAAAATAGTAATATAGGCTGTGTCGTAAAAAACGGCGTTTTCCCACGTTTGGAAGCGCATAGAAAATACAATATGAAACAAAAGAAGAATAGGAGGAATTTCTTCGACAACATTTGTCGACATTTCATGGAGAGAAGATGAAAGTCGCTGTTGAAAATATGTGTTTTGGCCTATGATCTATTCCAGAGAAAGGAGGGGATTATCTATAGTGTTTATATTAATAAACGTATTTAAAAAACGCCGTTTTTTTACGACACAGCCTATAATAAAAATCTTAATAATACGATTCATCATACCATTTCCACTAATACAAATTATACACCAATTGAATCAACATATATCTTATCGATTCCTTATTCAGAGGGATTTAAACATTTAAGATCATCAATTTTGAAAAGTCTATTTCCAAATACCATGAATCTAAAAATTATTTCACAATCATATAAAATTCGTAATACGTTCAGCACTAAATCCCCCATTCTTCACGGTTTGTGCTCCGATCTTGTTTATAAATATACTAGGAATGGGTGTAGCACTACATACATTGGGGAGACATCTCGTCATCTCTGCAAACGGATCAAAGAGCATAGTCGGTTGGATAATGAGAGCAATTTTGCTGAACACAATTTAAAATGTAAAAAGAAAATCGAAGAAAATAATTTTCAATTCTGTGTAATCGATTTCAAAATTACTGGGAAATGAAATCTCCATTGTCAAAATATTGCTAAATAGATGGGATGAGACTTTCCCTTAATATCTCGGTATACTTTGTAGAGTTCATCGCGCCCTATATAAAGTGAAGACTGTCAAGTCCTTTTCTTGTCATACAACCCCAAATCATTACACTTTCTGGAAATTTCAGAGTTCGGTTTAAACAGTCCGATAATAATGACTCGGTACTAAATCTTAAGGGTCTTTACTAATTAATTCGAGTTTGATTTGCCCGTTCAATCTGCTCTTGCAATTGTGGATGACGAGCTCTTCCAAAAACCGAAAGAGCATTCCAGTCGTCATATAGGGCTTTTAAGTGAGAGTTTTTAAACTCTTTCCCATTGTCACTTTGAACAATAGAAGAGGAGCTGTCTATAAAAATAGAGTTTGTATTGAATCTTTAACTTAAAAATTAATAAATTATTTTTTCAATTTACAGTTTTAACTTCTTCTGCATTTTAGTACCAAAAATGTCATCTCAACGATTTACTGTTTCGATCAACAAGAAGATTGATTTGATTAATTCTGCGGAAAATATGCACTTATGCAACGGTAAATTGGCTATGAAGTATGGTCTTCCACGAGCACTATAGCTACCATCTTGAAAAGGAAATATAAAAATATCACTATCTGAAGAAATAGCTAGTCTCTATATGATCTGTCAATATTACTTTAAATACTGAATATCCGGACACATTTTGATTGTAGATTTGGAAGCATCTTTGGTAAAATCTGCTTTAAGTCGAGGATGTCAAGCCACTGTAAATTTTTTTGTGTCTTGATTAATAAACTGTTTTTAAATAAAGTATATGAATTTTTATTCTTTAAATTCTAAAAAGGAAAAGAAAATAAAATTGGGGATGGATCGACCAATACAGCCGGTATTGACCTATCTATATTTTTTAATTTTATATATTATATAATATAGTTATTAGTTAATAAAATTTTAATTTCCTCACCACCAGAACTACCCTTTCACAAGGTACTTCTGCAACTGTAGATATATAATTTTAGTGTCCATGAATATAAAAAGAAAGTATAAATAAACATTACAAAAAGTAGCTGACTCGACATGAAAACCCTTGTTCTGTTCAACGCTAAGCTGTTTAAGTGTTGTCTGTTATATTAATGACCAATTTTATTCTAATCTAATTGAAGAGGTGTTCTTGTTTTATAATTTAATAAAATTATGTTTACATAATGAAGTACAAATAAATTTGAAATAATTTAAAATATTTTATTGGGGTAAACTACATTTTGAGGAGTTAATGATTTGTTTCTTAGAAATTTATTTTATAATTGAAAGGAAAGTGCAATTTATGAGGCATCGATTTCGATTTAAAAGAATCGATTTTAAAGTATTTAGAATAGATTGGCATTTAGACTCATAAAATTGACAATAAAACTGATTATGTGAATTTATGCTTGAATGCATCTAAAAATGATTAGGAAAAAATATTAGAGGAAACTACATCTATAGAAAATTTGTATCACTTATTAATTTAAAACAAAAATTAGTTTTTCAATCTTAAACTTTTCTTACAAGTAAAGATCCTTTAGATGATTCGAAAAATATGAACCTCGAAACTTTAAAAATCTTGATTAAGATTGATAAGTATTTCTTCAACAGAAAAGAATAAATTTGAAGAAAAAAACAATTCATATACTTTTCTATTCTCATTATACAATCAGATTGATTGTCTCTAGAGATTTATTATTTTACGAAAGATGTAAAATGTGCTTGTCAGGTTTGAAATTAACTTCCATTTTAAATCAAAAAGAAATTAAGACTTTCAAAATTTATTCAATCCTACAAAAGATTAAATTTGTTATTTAAACAAAGTTTCATTTTTTTAAATTTTATTTTACAATATTTTTTTAATTTCCATTATAATTCGAAATTTTCAGAAAACCAAAATTCCTATTTCTAAAAATTAAAAAAATATCTTCAGCAACGAGAAATAAATTTCTCTAGGTCTTCTCAAATGTGGAAAATGTCGGGAATCAGTCAGTTCGCAATTGAATCCGCTAGCGCTTCCACCATGTTAGGCTGGGAATTATCATCCATTCTAAATCAAAAAAAATTAAGACTTGTAAAATTTATTAACTAAAACTGGTTAAATTTGTAATTTAAACAAATTTTCATTTTTTTATTTTCTTTTTTTCAAATTTTCTTTACAATATTTATTTCAATTTCGATTAAAATTCAAATTTTTTAGTAAACTAAAATTCCTATATCGGAAAATTAAAAAAATAACAACACTCTCTTACAGTGCTAATAAAAAATTATGTTATCTTCGCTAAAAATAATTAATAAACAAATTAAAAATTAGTAAACTTTGCTTTGTACTTTAACTGAAGTATAATTAAAGTTTATAAATAACATTTATATTATGAAAATCTATTTGCAACATTTTAAATTTACAATATGATATTATATATCGTAAAGTTTAAGATATCGTACTTATATTTTAAAAAATTATATTATTATTATTATATAAAAATCTAAAATATTAAGCCTTTATAATGATGAGAGTCATAAATGTCAAATTATTATTGGAAAATATTTATTATTTTATTAGATGTTAAATTTTCCGGGCTCCTACATTACGAAAATAAAAATGCAACATCATAGAAATAACTACGTTTTTTACTTTTTTGAACAGGAAAAGATAATTCTTAGAATCAAAATTAATTATTAAATCAAAATCTACTTTAATTTATCTAAACATTTCAAAGATATATTAAATGGATCAAATAAATATTTACATTTTAATTTAAGATATTAATATTTCAAAGAAAATTATAGTAATTGTTGTAACTTGAAAAATGAACCTTCATTGAAGATATATTAAACATTTCTCGTACAACAAGTAAATAATTTAACAAAATATTAATAAATTTTGTTGAGATACCTTTTTATCTGTTTTAATATAAGTAATGAAAAGATAATTAATAAAAAATAATAATAATATTTATAATATTTATAATATTAAATTTATAATAAAATGAAGTAATAATTACTTGTGTAATTTTTGAAAATCTTTCTACTGAAATAACTATATAAGATAAATTATTTAATAATATATGCGAAATATTGATTTTATTATATATTATTCGATTGTCAGAGAAAAGAACAATTGAAAGGGAGGGAAGAGAGGTTTCGAACCCATTGAGATGTACCTCTTTGCAAAACAAACACCCAGCTGAATCTGCTAATCGATAATGAATAAAATCAAAACGTTTTCCAAAGGATTCATATTAATATTTCATCGACATCAATTGATGTATTCGCCAAACTTATAACTGTTCCCGTAAAAATAGAACTGTTTTCATAGCCAAAGTTCATTCACATTAATGAGAGCAAAAGTGCAAACAAAACAGTCTCAAGTAACTGACTCTGTTCCTTCAAAAACGACAGACTGGAAAATACAATTAGTTAATTTGGTCTATATAACATCTTTTTCTTTTCCTTTTCGTTATTAGCAAAATCGAAATTAATTTATATATTACTTATAACATATACATATAATTATTAGATAATTATATCAGTTTATCGCTTTCATTATCTACACTAACATCCAGAAAGTAATTACTAAGCTATCGCATTATATCAATATTTATTTATCGACAAAACTTTACAACCAACTTCACAAGAATCGACAAGAGTGATCGTATCTCGTACATCAAACGAGATACCGAATTGTAGTGACCATTCCCAACAAAAAATCGAACCACGTACAAATTTTCACAAATTTAAATATTATTTAAATGTAATTTGAATTTCTTTTATTTTTTGTTGTCGCAAATTTATTTATTAATTCCAAAATTAAAATTACCAGAGGTTTTCTTTCATAAAGAATATCGGGATCAGTCGACTCAAGAATTTGCAAACTTGAAATTAGAAATATGTAAATAAAAAAAAGACGAAAAACATTTTGTTTAAATCGTCCATCGGAAATAATTCAAGTAATTCAAATTCAAAACCAACTTAGACAATTTTTTCAATAGAGAGTAAACTGTCGAGAAGACGTCTAAAACTTATCTTTTTTGGTCAATAAATTGTATATCTGATTTTATGTCTTCCTCTTCTTTTTTGCATGTGGGAACCTCCAATGGAACTCCAACTTCAAAAATATGATCAAGGCATAACATACCACCGATAATCATTCGAAATAAAAATAAAAATATAATCAAAAAATATTTACCGATTAAAAATTCGAAACTCGGATAACGCAAATAAACGTCGAGAGTCATTAAATTAACGTCTTCTGAACTCCAAGTCTCAATCAGACGCCCAAAATTCCTTTTGACACAATCCAGCATGTATACAACGTTTTATTTTGAATAGTATGCTAAAAGGAATATTAAAACAAATTTATTTTATAGAATCAAATTACATATTTAAAATATAGAATTTTAATAAATCGATATTAGAAAATCCAAATCCAATTTAATATTTTATATTATATTATATAATGTAATATTTATAATATTAGGCTTTAAAAAATTTTAAAAAAAACAGAGAAATTATAATTCAGTTGAAAAATTAAATGTTTTAAGGATTAAGAAAAGAAAGCAAAAACTAAGAACCCACAAAAAGAAAAAGATCGAAAATTTCAAGAAAGACTATTAAAAGTGCTATAGCTGTTATTTTGATTCCGAAATTTCTATTCCTATTGACCTACAATAAATTTTTCCTTACAATTACCATTATCAGTATTCCTAGTAAATTTACAATACCTTTCAAATTCTCAATCATATTTATTTACCATCAAGTTACATTCTCATAATATCAATCTGAGGTCTGGCAATTATTTGGTCGTATTATTCAATTACATTCATTAATATTCTCGGTATCCGTGTTAATTTCATGGTTGTTCTAAAACTTAATTATTGCTATCCTAATCGTTAATGTGTTAACAAGAACATTCGTTTTGAATAAAAATTATATTTAAAACCCATACTAGTTATTTAATGGTATATTTGTTAACTAATAAACTTTCTAATACATTATTTCTAATTATATCGAAGGAACTGATTTCAAGTTAAAAAAAACTTTACTCTTTCATCCACTTTATGTAATACCCAAATACAGTTATTATAAATAACAGTCTAATTACAAACCGATATAGAACTATCATTAATAGGACAAAACATAGGACAAAATTTGGCCGAGAAGTGCTGTGATGAAATTAGTTGAGTTAAATCATTCTAATGTAGTAGTACAAATGTACTATTAGTTTCTCAGGACCTTCTAACAGGCGTCCAACAGAGACAATCGGGTCGATCGAGAAAGATTCTTGATCACTGGTTACATTTTAAAAATAGAACCATTAAGTTTCAAAGGAGTTTTCTGTTTTACAGAAAGGTTTTCATTCACACTATGAGCAGCAGTACTGTGAATCATTATTCAAAATAATTAATTTTTCCACAATCGAAATATTAATTAAACGTTTTGTTTCTACTCAAAAAATTCATTGAATAATTCTAAATGCCTTTCTACTATTTTTATATCTATTATTTATTCTACTATTCTTATAAAAAGATTTTATTTTCAATTTTGTTAGAATCATCAAATTGAATTTAATTCCAATATTAAACTATTATCAATTTTGTTGATTAGAAGGGGTTTTCTATTAGCACGCACAATCGTAAATTTTAAAAGTAAATTAAATCAAAATATAATAGTCAAAAATAAATTAGAAACATTTATTTTGGTCGCACTAAAATTAATTAGCGCAATAATTAAATTAAAAATAATTTAAAGTAATTATGTGAATGTAAATAATGTATATAAAATGTAAAAAACGAAAGAAAAGAAAGTAGAACTGGAAAAGTAATTATATATTTATAAATAACCAAACCTTCAAAAATTAGGTTTATGATGCTTGTAAATTGAATATCGAAAGAAAACGATAAAAATAATGATAGGAAAATATTCGATTTAAACATTTTTTTTAGAAATCAGACTCTTTAGGATTAATTTATTGATTTATACGGCAATCTTTTCAGAATTTAGTAATAAATCTTAATGACTTAACAGTGATAAATATCTTTTATTATAAAAAAATAATATAAATGTTTTATATAGATCCCACTAAACAGTACTTGTTTCATTAACTTTAACATATATTCGCTTTATTCTCAACTCTGTTTTCAAAGGTTGTTCGTTTTACACAAATATTCCAAAAATTTATTCAATTAGAAATCCTTGATAATTAAAATGAAAATGAAATATTTATTTTTAAAATGGTAATATTTAAAAATTTTTATAAATAAATTTCTTTGAAAGATGATTTAAATAATTGATAAATGAAATTATCTTTAAATTAATCTCTTTTAAATTCATCCTTATTTTGTAGCAGGTTTGATATAAAAATGTCACATTATACTGAATTTTGTTTTCGAAATCATTAAATAATTTTAGTTTGTTTTATAATGGAAAACATCAAACAAATAAATAGAAGCAAAATATTTTTTTAATTAAATAGATTTTATCTACTTAAAAATTCCTTAAAATTTTGAAACTTGAAAATAAAATTCTAAATATATATATATATATATATATATATGTAGTGATCCACATTTTTTATTTGTATAAATATATATATTAGTGTATATATATATATATATATATATATATAATAATAATTAATCAATTTTTAAAAATTGATTATTTAATATTTGTGTCAATTGGAGGAAACCCTAACACTAATCATTTACCGGGTTTTCAGGTTTAGTCGGTACTGGAAATTCTTCTCACATAGGACTCACGCCGACGAATTTCCATCAAACTACCGACACCTAAACAACTCGCATAGTGAGTTTCACCCGATGAATGTTTATTAGCGATCTAAACATGGAATCAACATTTGTTCAGCAAATCTCATGTTGATGATTTCAGTTGACACATTTTTAGTGGTACAGAAATATATTTATTACTGATTTGGGACTCCGGAAAACAATCTATTTATTTCATACCACTAATACCAACAATCCTGAAACAACCTTATGTTGATCATTCTAAACAATAATTTTTCTAGATTATATTGTGTTTATTAATTTATTTAGTTCATTCGCTCTCATTTTCCATTAATATATATATATATATATATATATATATATATATATAACATTTATATTTAATAGCAATTTATTTGTAAAGGAAATGAAGAACAAACGCTATTTTGAAAGTTTTTTATTTGTCAAAACATGTTTTGCCATTACGGCATCATCAGTTGTGAATTAAATTTCAAATTACAAGTCATTTACATGGCACATTGACTATTATGCAATAAATTTTTTTTTAATTAATATTAAAAGATTTTAATATGATTGGATAATTCACTTTGAACATTTAAGCATGGTTTTAAATGCTTTATTAATAATGCCTCAGTGACTATCCTCTCGTGATATGTTTCCAAATTTTTCTTCAAAAATGTAAATTCAGTTTCATAGTTAACTTTATCTCTATTTCTGCATTTTTTAATGTGATCTAGAATCCAGCTATTCCTACTCAATTGGGTGTGTTCAGCTATTCTAGTGCGGAGATGACGATTTGTTTCTCCAATGTACAAGGATTCACACTTGTGACATTTAAATTGATATACTAGATTAGCTTGGACACCCGATGGAGTTTTTGATTTATTTGAGAAATATCTCGATAGTTTATTAGTTATAAAGATCGGCCTCAAATTAAAACCCGAAGGAACCTTTTTCATTTAGCCTTTCTTCAAATCACACATGTCAAAATTGGTAATTTTAAATTATTTGTTTTTTATTACATTACTACTATCATTATTTATAATGTTTTCATTTTTATTATTAGATTTTTCGCGAATTGAGTCAATAGTATTTTTTTATCAAATTATTTAAATAATTTTTATTGTACCCATTATTTTTAATCTCGAACAATAAAAATTATTTAAATGATTTGATAAAAAATACAATGCCAGGTAAATTTATTCAACAAAAGCTTCAAAATGAGTGTATTAAGAACATTGAGACAATTCTCATTTAAATTTTTATTATAATCACATTTAGAGCCATTACAGCTCTCAGAAGATCTTTCATCGTTTGACATTGCTTTAATTGGTTTCGTTATTTCTGTTTTTAATCATGATTTTTCAAACAATTTTTCTAAATCTTTTAAAATATTTAATTTTTTAAAATATTATTTAAAAAGAATAATTTAAATCATTTCTAAATAAAAACACAAAATTATAAAAATGCCATCAAATTATTAAAAATGACTTTAATTTAAGTGGTATTAAATTTAATTAAATGCTTTTCTTTTTTAAAAATATTAAACTTAATTTTAATTGTTAATTTACAAAATATAAACTTATCAAATTATTATTTTAATTATGTTCGAATAGTCTATCATTTAAGCAAAAGTTTCTGTAAAAAACGTAAAATTTAATTGTGGTGAGTCTTAATTTATCCCTTACTGTATTTAAAAATACAAAACAGTTTTGTTGAATGTCAAGGCTGTATATTAAATTTTGGATCCATTGATCTTATTTATAAAGCCTTACACAATAATCTTTAAATATATTACGCACAATGTTGAAGTTAATTTTACCTATATTCTCATTACAATTTAATTAATGTTAAACAATATTGCATCCATTATCCAATCGACTTTGCTCCTTGATCCGTTTCCCGGAAGCCTCTTCAATTTATGTGACAATTCACTCATTAGAAATATATTTATAAACAAGATCTGAAAGTAAACGAAGATTTGACTTATTGTTAAACATATCCAAAATTTTATATTGCTGCAAAATATTTTTTAAATTTATCGTCATTGAAATGATATTTTTCAAAATCGACGATTTGAAAGTTTTAAAATTCTCAAAATAATAACTGATCAAATATACCTCGATTCAGACAGGTTTTTTTGGTCTTCTTTGAATGTTATATACTGTGGTCATATTGTCAGAATTACTATTAATTTTAGTTGACTCATTTAATATTTTATCTAATGTCTGACTCGTCAAGTTGTCAATAAAAGATTTTGACCATTCATTTTTGTTTAATAAATTTAAATGTTTATTGATCATTGTTTTGTAGCCCAGTAAAAGCGCATTTTATTAAATAGGATCCCCTACGACGCGCCAATGTATTTACGCTTTTTCATTATTACATTTATAAAAATAAAAATTATAATTTCAATATACATAAAATATACATACATTCCAAGCGCCAAATCTGAAACCGTAATAGGATCCACTCGATTGATATTAGGCGCTGAAATAACACTGTCAGATAAATCAAATTTTTCAATAATCAACGCCATTTAAAAAGCATTTCTTGTCCTATTAATAATTATTGTACTTACGAAGACCGTTTCTCGTTCTCTATCAATTTTAGCTCTAATTACGTTCCTTCAGCAGTACTAAACGCGTTGAATGACTTGGAAATTGCATATTGTTTAGTCGTATTTTCTGTCGTTGATGTTTTCACGAATATTTTATTCTCGTGTGAAGATGATAGTTCAGCATTCGAATCATTTCAAGGGAAAATTTGGTTTCAATCTAATAATGTATGTTACTGATTTTTTGTGTAATTTATAGAAATTTTATAAAAAATATTTTCAAAATAAACACAATAAAAGATTACAAAATTCTGTTGGCCCAGCAGAGTTCTACCATCATAAAGCATTGATATAAAAAAATTTTGATATATTAGTTCGACTTTAAATTTGTTTACTGGACTTTCTTTATTTTTCAAATTATTTTTTGAGTAATATAAATTACTTATAAGCTACAACTTTTTATGTTACTATTGTTCTGGAACTCTAATTGGACCGTTTTGATCCAATTAAAAGACCTTAAACAGTTTTTTTGATCAGATTTTAACATTTTCATTTATCGTCATTGAAGATGAGTAAGTGAGCAAAGTTCAGAGAGAAATGATTCAGTAAAAAGACTTGAAAAATAGATTTCTAAAATCCATAGATGCATATATATATATATATATATATATATATATATAAAGG
>MQRK01237436.1:26375-46625 GCA_001938485.1 Girardia tigrina | reverse complement strand
TATATATATATATATATATATATATTAATTAAATAAATACCATCACTTTCATCTGGTTTCGTGATGGTGCTTTTGTGGATTGGACAATTTTTTCATTGGGATTCAGTTTTCCTTTGTTTGTTTGAATCGACCAATCAATGATGGTGTGTGTGTGTGTTAATTGTGTGAGTAAAGTGTGTTTGTATGTAAAGGTTTTTGGGATGAAATTTAATCACAAATTCTTTAAAAAAAAGTGTGCGAGAAATGTCAATTGCGATTTCAAAAATATGTGTAAATAAATTTCTATAAAAATAAATTGTTTTGTATTCAAATTTACTAGACTTTCAATTCAATTTCGTTATATCGATAAATCCAATGAGATGAAAAAATTACCTTCACCAAAATTAACAAATTGGTTTTCATCAATCGACAGTTTGACAAACCTTATGATAAAACGTTTAAATTAAATCCAACAAAAGTTTCAAATATCGTAAGTGAATTTAAAAACGACAATTCGATTTAATTGACAATAAATAACATTTTTCTGAAGCTCATCTTCGGTCATTATAATCAGGATGATAAAAATTGCCTTGATGCTATTCATTCGATTTGTAATTATTTAATCAGATTCGTGTTATTCGATCAAAAAGTGGGATTAATAGCAATAGAAATTATGCCTTCGTCTCTATTTGCGTATCTTTCCATGTGCTCGACAATCTGACGTCCCAAAATTAATGTGGATGCACGTTTTCCGAACATCCAGTGCTTCACAGGTCATTCTCTCCCAATAATTATTAAATTAGTCTATTATTTTATACGAAAACGATTATTTTATAATTTTACGACTTTTTTGAAACTTTAAGATTATTTAGAGGGAACTTTGATTTATGTTTTGCTGACGATATGATTTTTTTGATCCAAATTATTGCTATTTTTTGTAAAATTATAAAAAAGTAGCTAAGTATTTTTTGATATAGAAATCCTTTTGTCTTATTCAGAGAAAATCAAAAAAAATAAATCAAAGAAGAAATATATAAATGATAAATATAAAATGGGCCAAGCTTAATTTACAGTATATTCACAATGACTCTGCTACCACAGGTCATTCTATTCATTCGCGAGAAAAAAAAGCGTAAGAACGAACACTAGCGATGAAGGACAAGAAGCCATTGCAACCCTGGATATGCTTGAAATTATAAGCCTTCCTCTATCACAGTCTCAGCTCTCCGTGAACAATGAAAATGCGATTCGTTCAAGTGTTACAAAAACGAGAAGGTCAAAAGAAAAAGAATATAAGGAAACACGCGGACTGCACCAAATAAACAAGAATATTTACTCATTATCTCTTTTTTGAACATTTTACAAGACTTTGTACTAAAAACAAAAATAATGATTGCTAAATAAGATATTATTGTCATTCAAAATGTCGACGTGAATGTTTTATTTTTGTATTTTTTGTTTAACATTTCACTTTCTGTTCTGCTTTTTTTCCAGTTTTATTTTTTGTTATTTATATAATACAAAAGTTTTTTCAAAAATTATTTATACATATAATTTTTTGTTTGATATTAAATAATATTACGATTATATTTTATTATATTTTATAGACACTTTAAATGTAAAAATTTTAATTTTTAACTTTAATTTGTCATATTTTTGTCTCTTCATTAATAATTCATCAATTTTAGACGAAAAAACTTTGAATAAATTAAAAATTATTTTCTAAGCATTTATTTGTATTTTTTCAATAAAAAATAATTTTTTAAAATATTTCAAAATATTGCTTTAAAATATTTAAATAAAACTTATTAATGCAATTAATGATTACCGAAAAAGAAAATTTCAAATAAAAATTTATCTTTTAAAAAATCATTATTTAAAATGAAAATTTTACTTGTATAATTTATTGCGGTACGTTATTTTATTTTAATTTTGTATGAATGATCAGGTAAAAATGGAGATTATATAATTAAAATTTAATTGCAAATTAAAATGAATTTTTAAATATCTTGTTTTAATGACTTTTAATTTTCAAATATTTTTATTAGAAATTTGCGCCAAATAAATAATAGATTTATATATAAAAAATATAAATAAAAAAATCATATTAGGAAAAAAATACAAGTTTTTATAGTTACTGTGACAAAAAAAGATTTAAAATATCAAAAATAATTTTTACATATATCTTCTAAATATTCATTTAATATTATTATTTTATTTTCTCGAATTTGATGGTATTTATTTATCTAAATGATATTTAAGCATAAAATATTGGTAATAATTTTTTTAATTACTTATTTTAGTTATTTTTATTAGTTAAAGTATTTTAAAATTTTATATTTAATCAATAAAAACATTATTTATGCAAAACAGAACACAAATGTTTATTATTATCACCGGATAAATAAGAATATTTGAGAATCTAACAACATTATTTGTTATTAAAGAGAAACATTTGTTTTCCCTCAACTTTTCATCATTCTTTTCCCTAAACAAATAGCGAAAATTGTAGTAAGAAAAGTTATAAAGTTTTTATAAGAATGTAATTATTTTTTTAAATTACCTACATTATCATTGTTTTACTCAAAACTCATTCACTAAGAATAAATTTAAAATATAATAAAAATAAATTTCCTGTCTCATTTCATAAATATTACGTTCTATTTTTCTTTTTTATATGTCCAATGAATATATTGAATTAGGAGAATAACATTAAATATTATTATCAAATAATCAAAATAGACAAAGATGCATGAAATATTAAAAAAATAGTAATTTATTATGCGTATGTATTTGGAAATATATATAAATTATTAATAAGAAATTCCAATAATAACTAGATCAATAATACTTTAGCCATAAGAGATTGTATCTCATTATCTGGCCATTCAATGTTTTGAAATTTTATTTTAAGTTATATTATATCTTTTTCATTTACTTATGATTATACCTATTTAAAGCATTTATATATATATATATATATATATATATATATTTGACAAAGGTAAAGGAGTATATATCTGAAAAATAAATCTGAATACATTGATAAAATGCTCCAGTTGATAAAAAACTGACAAGTTTTCCAAAATTAAATTGAATAAAAACAGTATTCCAATCACTTTAAAAACAAAAAATAATTAAATGATTTAGTAAACTCCTTAATTACGAGTAAAGATTTAAATCCAACATTTAAAAAGGAATTTTTGAGCCAAGGGGCTCAATCAGCAAAATTAAATGGGTTACCCAAAATTCATAAAGATGGAATCCCAATGCGTCCAGTTCTTTCAATGATAAATACAGCACAATATAATGTTGCTAAAACTTTGGAAAGATGATTGAAGTCATTAATTAATAATCCCCTAGAATGTAAAGATAGTTTTGAGTTTGTGAACAATATCTTAAATTATAAAATCAAAACTAATGAGGAGGTCATGGTTTCATTTGACATAGTTAGCTTATTCACTAACGTACCTTTAAATGAAACGATTGATTTATGTACTAAATTATGGGATGAATTAGTAGAAAATAAAGTGGCTTCAATGAGTAGTAAAGCAATGAAGGCACTTTTAGAAATTAGTACAAAAAATGTTCCATTTATTTTTAATAATGAATGGTACATGTAAGTTGATGGAATGACAATGGGGTCTCCATTAGCACCTTTAATCGCTTCAATATTTCTCTAAAATGTGGAGAAAACATTCAATTTTTTGAAGGAAACATACCTTTATTTTACACTAGATATGTTGATGATATCTAGATTTTTGAAAATAAAAACCATATAGATAATTTTTTAGAAATTGTTATCATCAATTTTATCTTCTATATCAACTTGATTAAATAAAAAACCAGCGTGACTAAAACAATTTACGATTGTGCTGGATGTTACTTCCTCCCAACATTGTTTTATCCAAATAAACACATCGAGAATCGTTATTTGTGAAATATAATTCACATTTCCTAAATTTATATTGGAAATAATATTCTTTATCAGCCGCTTCCTATATTTAGTTTTAAATTTTTTAATGATTCATTGATCAAGTGGTTGAATAAGTGATGACGTATTCGGATGATGAAACTGTAATTTTACATTAGAAAGATTTAAATTCGGATATGATGGACAGTTATCTAGTATTAAAAGTATTTTTCTATTTTCAAATTTAAATATTTTGTTTATATTCTGTAATCAATACTCAAATATTTTTGAAGTCATCCATGCAGTTTTATTTCATGTAACGTTTTATTCAACGTTTAATTTACTTAGGGAGACATTTGTTAAACATCTTGGATTTTTTTCCAATTACAAGAGGATTAAGTATTTCGCCTGTAGCATTAACGAAAAGTAATAAAATAACTCTTTTTTTTCTAACTTTAGTTCCTTTGTTTTCTTTTTGTTTCTCAACCTTTTGATTTATCTGACATGGCCTTATAATACAGTGCCGTTTCATCTACGTTAACAATATCTCTTGGAGAGTAATTCTTGAAGATTTTTGTAAAATAATCAATAAAAATTGTAGCGTCATTAAAATTTGCTGAACATGACTCCCCACTTAAGGCTTTAAATGAGACATTATGTGATTTAATAAACTTTTCTAACCAACCATTTGAGGCCTAAAAGTTTTTCACATATTTATTTTCTTTGCAAACTCTAAAGATGCCTCTTGTATATATGGTCCTGATATTATATGTTGTTAGATCTTGCTTTTATAAACCATTTCCCCGTTAGGTTATTAATTTCGTCATATTCTGATTGTTGTTGCTTTCTTTTTCTTTCTTCATGTAACTTTTGTTCATTTAATTTTAAATATTCATCTTTTCTCATCTTAAAATTGACAAATGTACCAATTGAGAAGTTAAATTTTGTTGCGACATTTCTAATTATTATTCTATCAGATCTATTTTTTTATTTATTGATAATTCCTCTGTTATTTTTTTTCTTTTCATTTTGCTGAAATAAAAACACAAATAAAAAATACTATAATTTTTAATCAATAATTAAAATTAATTAAAAAAAACATTTTATAGTTTAATGCAATTAAAACTTTTTAAAATTAACATAAACAATTACAGTAAATTAACGTGTTTAAAGAAACGGAGCTTTTTACTGTTCAATATATAGAATTACAAATAGTGTAAATAACCAAAGGACCTCACTTCACATTATGTTCAATGTTCAGATTACAGAGGTGTTCAACATAGGGAGTACTATAGAGTTGTTTTATATATAATATGTACAGCGGTGTTCAATATAAGGAGGTTTTACTGTTTATATATATATATATATATATATATATATACGTGACACAAGGTTTCTTTATACATTAATGCTAGAAATAACAAAAGCTATTATAAATCCAGTTTTCTAATTGCATTTTTGAAATTTATGATTTCAAGTTTTTTGGAAAAATAAATATTTTAAACAGTACTCTCTAACACTTCTCAAACTCTGATATGTCTGATGAAGACTAAATTTCACAAGAATGTGAAAAATAAGAGCAAATATTTTAATAACTTTAATATTTCTGAAAATTTATTTACAAATATAATTATTATCTTTCAAATTTCCGCTGAAGATTAAAAATAAGAAATCAATTAAATAAAAGAAAACACTAAAAAATATACGAACATTTCTAATCACTTTTGTCTCAAAAGGAAAAAGAACAATTTTGTATTATGTGAGAAGTCATATTATATTATAATATAATAAATATATTAAGAAAAAAATATATTTATTGTGCAATAATTACAATAATAATAATAATAATCCAAATTAAAGATAATTGATTTTATAATTGCCCAATGATCATACGGAACCTACTTTCTATGTCTGTAATGATAAAATAATTTATCTTTTTGATGCAATATAATTAAAAGTTTCTTATTTAAATTTCGTTGATTTTTTTTACTATTTTTAAAATTTATTTTGACATTTTTGTTTTGTTCAACAGTATTGACCTAGGAAATAATAATAATGTTTTATATTGAAAACTAATGTATTTATATTTGAATATTTTTATTCCTATCCATCTCCATCTTACCAACAATGAAATCTTTATCGTTTCAAAAGCTTTTATTTTTATGAATTTTCATATCACTGTATTGTTCGGGCTTCGCTTGAAAATATATAAAAATATATTTATATAATAAAATTAAATAATTAATATATTAAATAATTATTAAAAGGAGATGAGTGAGTCAAAATGGCTCGCTCTGATTGATGGACCAATCAAAATAATAAGAACAAACTAAATTTACTGTCGAATGATTTTGAAAATATATTTTTGAAAAGGAATTTTATTTTTAGTGTTTGAAAAATTATCCCATTGTGTTGAATCTGATCAATTAAATTTTAATTAAATTTCTTTCTTACTCATTTTAAATTTGATCATTAAAAAGTTATGATTTGTCTGAATAATAATTTAAAATTGACCCAGCAGGATCAAGAAACTGCAGAGCTCAACTACGTCTCTGCTACCACCAGTTAGTTTTTCGGGAAACCTTGGTACCCCATCGAACAAATAATAATAATAATAGTGTATTAGTAAAAGTAATAAATAATTCATAATAAATAAATTATTTATAATATATTTGAAACATTTTCTAATTACTACTAAAAGTCATTTTGATTGTCCTTCTCTGTTAGAGTTGAAGAATCTCTAAAAAATAATTTGTCATTTTAGATCATGAAAATAAGTTTATTGCTTTTAAAACAAATTATTCACCAAAATAATGCAAAATAAATTCCCTGTAACTGACAAAAATAATTACCTGTTGTCTGACAAATTCTTCCGAAAAGGATACTTTATTAATTGAAATATAATGTAATTATTTTTATTTTATTACCTAAGGCATTTTCTTTTTAATAAAAATTTTTATTTTATTATTATTATAGTTATATTTTATTTTTTTTACTAATTTTATTTACTTTTTACTAATAAAATTAATCGATTGTAAAAAAAGATTATTATTTTTTAAAAATAATTATCGAAATCTTTTTTCTTTTAGAAAAAGAAATCACTGACTTTAAATATGTTATATTAGAATTAATTTTTGTGGTTTATGAAAAAGCAAAGGAAAATATTGAAATATAAAACAAATTGTAGAAAAATGAGGTTTTTATGTTTTGTTTTTCTTTATTAATTATTTGTTTGAAAAGAAAAATTTCCCTTATTTCTCATGGGAAACATTATAAATTCTGTACCTGAAATTTTCATTATTAGAATCCTTTTATCTATTTTACCTAACTTAAATGTCGCAGTTGATTATATTGAGACTTTTCAATTAATAGGAAATCTTACAAAGATAAAATGATATGCCTGTCAGATTTATACCTATTCATAAAGATATTAATTAAATTTTCACACAAAAAAGATGTAAAATAAATAATTAAATTACTGAAATATTAATTAATGAAATAAAAATGAGATCAATTGATTAAAACAATATTTCTATAAAATTCAATTGTTGAGTCTAACGTGACAATTGCAATAAAAATCAGTTTAATAGTCCGGTGTTGCAGATGATTTTTTTTAAATTTTGTTCAAATATTTCCGACTAAAATATAATATAATCTAATATAATAATACACATATATATTTATTAATTTTTTAATATCTTGTGACTTATAAATTAATGTTTTTATTTCTTAAGTTAATATTAAAATGAAATATATTTTACTTGAAATTTTATGTTACAAAAGAGATTATTAAATATTTCATGTTTATTATTGTAATGACATATTACTAATATTTATAAATAAATCTATATTTTTTGACATAAGCAGGTCCTATTTACCAAGAACTCATTTTATCTACCACCTCAATATTTCGGGCCCCGAGACAACCAAGTATAAATTATATATATATATATATATATATATATAACTGAAATGGATTTTTTAATGAGCACTTTTAACAAATAAAAATAAAAAAGTAAATAAAAATATCAAAAATAAATTTTAATCTAAGTAAACTATATAACAATATAATAAAAGGAAAATCTCAAACGCGCTATGCTCATTGACTAATAACTATTCCCAAAAGTGTGAAGTGGAGTCAAATTGTAAATCAAAGACGGTGGAAATGGAAAAGCTGAATGACATAGAAAGAGACGTAATTGTTCGAGAAAATTCAGTTGTTAAAGAAAGTTCTTCTGAAATTTTTGAGAATTCTATAAGCCGATAAAATAGTCCGAGTAATTCGAATAGTGGATCTATTTTACCAGTCTCTACAGAAAATACTTTCAAGCAGAAATCTACCAACACCATCGTGAATTCTGTTAAAAAGTTTAACCCAAAATTCCAAAACATAACATCTCTTTTTGATTCAAAAAATCGTGTCAACTCTTTGTTTAGGGGCGATACAAAACGAAGAGGATCTTTAAAAAATTCGATGAATATCAATTCGGGAAATTTACTTTCAAATTCAGAAAAAAAAACAAAAAAAAAACAGTTACTGACAGCCTTGATGAAAGAAAGGTTAACAGTCTATGATGGGTCAGTAAAGTTCATCAGTGCCTCGGTGACAACGTTTCCGACGATAATGAAAAAATCGGTATTTGGTACATGGCGCATATCGAGAAGAAGAACTAATCATTTCAGACGAACTTATTCAATTTTGTTATTCAAATAACAGTGTTCTTTTCGTAAATAAACTCGAGGTTTGAAAATGCAAATTTTCGATAGAATCAAATTTTATTGCAATATATTTCGGTGGATTTTCCACCATCTTCAGGCCGAATAAACAACAATTTCGCTGTCTTATATATAGCAAATTGATGATTATGCAAACATCTTGCGTAATAACTAATTAAATATTTTCAACAAATTTAAAATTTTTAAATTTCTTATTTCGATAGAAGTTCTGTTTTATTTTATGTTGACAGTGGCGATTTAAATATTGACCAAATGATTGTTTGACATTTTTATATTCAAACATGATTTGGGATTTATTGTTTGAGATTTACATCATTTTTCCAATAATTGACGGATAATTGTAGTTTTGGTATAATTTTAATTTATCAATTATTAAAATTTCAATAAGTAAATAAAAAAAAGAAAAAAAATTATAAATCAGAAGATGCAAAATGGCACAAAAATAAATAAAAAAGTAGATAAAAAATAAATAAAAACTATCAAAAAATTATGATAAAGAATGTTACCAAAATGGCATTTAAAAATGAAATAGTTAAAATAAAATACCACAACGTACAACGTGGTTCTAGAAATGATTTTTTTATGTACGTGATCATGCTTTTGTTCAAATTGTTTGAATGAAATAAAAAAATGTAAAAATTGTTGGCGCGACTAAAAAATTGTAATTACGCGAAAAATACAAATTTTATCGAAGTTAATCTATGTTTTTAATTTAAATTGAAAAAAGTCAAATTTCAATGGTAATCAATAAATGTTTTAACGATGAGTTTCAATATTTGCAATTATCGTTGTTCCATGTCTAATAAAGAGGAGAGCCCTTCCAAGGCCGATTTTAACGATAAACAAAATCAATATTTAGATTTTTAGAAAGATTTCAAGGATAAAAACTCGATCTTGACAGAAGAAAGACGACATTTAAAGGAAAAACTCAATTATTTGCAGTTAAAAGAATCACAAATAGCTGAATTTGAATCCATCAAATACAATTATGAAGAATTCGAAAAAGTGAATGCTCAACAGTTATCCATGTCAGATAGTTTGATGGGATTGATGAAAACAAACGATGAATTGATCAAATTAAACGTTGCCTTGAAACATTAAATATTTCAACTTGAAGCGAATGTGAAAAATGGTGAGATAAGTTCTTCTTTCCCCCCTCGTCCCAGAAACACTGATTTCCCAACCCCGGGATGCCGCCACCGCGCTGCGCCCGGTCTCACACCAACATACGTGTTTTTAAGTGAAGTAAAAGTATTAACTGAAAACACGTCAGATACGAAAAAGTTGCTTTGATCTAAAATACATTTCTTTATTATAGTTGAGCAACGTATTTGAATTAATGAATCACAAAAAAAATTACATGGTCTCTTTTTCGATCCGTCAGTATATTGACACGGCTTTTTCTCGACAGGATTATAGTACTGACAGAGTTACTAGCTAGAAAAGGTTACAACTGCACAACTTTAATGTCTCGAATTATTATTATTTTAAAATTATCATTATTAAAACAACCAAATGTTAAAAATTCAATTTTTTTATTCGATCTTAATTCAAGAAAAAACCGTTTCAGCCAGCTTTTTCGAAAAATTTTTCGTTTTTGGAATTTGTTTACGCAAATAAAGTCAAATTTTCATACATTTTCTTTAATATTGTTAAGTTGATATTTTGGTTACTGTTATGCTTCTCCTGACATTATTAATCTGACATTATTATCTTGACATTACCTCGAAGTTATTAGGGAAGATCTAACAAATAATAAATATATACAAGAAAGAAGAAAGATGATCCACATCTAGAATAAAATCATTATGGATAAATTAAAATTTTATAAATGTTTAAACTAAATTAACAAAATAAATTTTAAAATAATGCTAAACATAATTTATGGATTATTGCTTTAGGAAAACATTATTAACTCAAAATCAGTGCAACGACAAATGTATTGTAATCGCTACAAAAGAACACAATAAAATAGAATAGTTTTAAAAATTTCGTACAATAACAAATTTTAGCTATCATTTTAAGAGATAAAGTTAAGTTAACTACCAACATTTTTGTATTAAGTATTATTATGGGATTTCGCTAAATGCTATGATAGGATACTCAACCTCTTAAACAGTCTTAAACGCCTTAAACAGTAATACGTGGTTTTAAACAGTGAAAATGTATCTGTATAAAGGCAATTTTGATTTGTTAATATTATTATAATTCTATTTTTAGGTATAATTATAGTATGATTCATAAGTCTGTTCTCCCACCATATTTTTTGAGAAAAAAGATCAAATTTTTAACAAAACATTTATTACGTGAACTTTCAATACTTAGTTGAATGTCCTTTCATGTCCTTTATCATTTTTAATTGCCTAGGCATAGATTCAACAAGACTTTTACAATAGTCTTTTGATAGTTCGTACAATATTTTTTGAAGAGCCACCCACAGCTGTTCTGACGATGTGCACCTTATCGTCTGTAATTTCCTTTTTTAAACGTTCCCATACATTTTCGATATGATTTACGTCTGGTGAATTACCTGCCCATGGTAAAAGGTCGACTTCCTTCTTTTTTAAGAAATTAAATGTCGACAGTGCACGGTGTGGTGGTCCAAGATCTTGCTGAAAAATTAATTGTTGTTTTGGAAATACCAAGCACTTTCCAATAATGTCATGTATTATAGTTTTCTGGTACATTTGAGCATTCATTGAACCTTCTACTTTTCTAAGAAGACCTACCCCGTTTGCCGAAAAGCACCCCCAGGCATGAACTTTGACTCCGTGGCTCATGGTTTCATGGATGTTTCTGAGTTTGAATATTTCATTTCTAGTTCGTCTGATCCAACGTCTACCACGATGATTATAACATTGGAAAATGCATTCATCGCTAAATATAACAGAATACCAAGTTTATTTATCCAAATTTTGATATAATTAAGCCCACTGCATTCTTCTTTGTCTCTGTTTAGCGGTAAGGAAAGATTTCTTTACAGCTTCGAATGCCCGTATTCCATATTTCTGTAAAATCCTTTCGACTGTCGACTTACTTATGGCTATTGAGGAAGAAGAATTAAATATCCTTGTAATATTTAACGTGGAAATATCATTGTGTAAACGACTTATGTGCTTAATCACTCTTTCTGATCTGGCGCTTAGTTTATGACGTCTGCCTCCTCGTGGCTGATCTTTCACTTTTCCTATTTTTAAATACTTCGCCCATATTTTTTGCATTCCACGTTTTGAAATATTTCTATTATATCTTGTAAATGGTTTGACCTTTATTTGATTCCATGTACTTCCTGCATTTTTAAGCGCAACAATAATTCCACGCTCAAATTCACTAAATACTCTTGACATTTAATTTATCTAAAATTTCAAAAAATAAGTCATTAATGAAAATTTCAATATTTAACATATAAATTCAAATGTGTAGCATAAAAAACACAACTTAAACACTGCAAACGATTGTAGAATCAGTTAAGTTACACGATGTGCTATCGTTTATATTTATTTGTTCAAAATGAACAATTCTCATGTTTATTAAGATTTATTTGATTTTTTAATTATTACTTTATTGATTTTTTTATTTCATTTAATTTATATATATATATATATATATATATATATATATATATAATTTTTATATCATGAAGTAACAATAACAATTTCAGCGATTATCATTCAATAAATATTACATGAAAATGTAGATTTAAATCGTCTGAGCATGGAAAGAGGAAATTATATATTATAATATAAATTCTGAAACAATACTGTTAATTATTTGAATTCTACCAAACATTTTTAGCCCGTATTAAATATTATATTTCAATATAATTATATTTTAAAAAATGTTATTTATTATACTTAGATTACATATTTATCTAAGGAAATTCACCGAACGATATTTTATAATTAAGTTCACTTTATTCTATAATAATTATGTATTCATTTGCCATAAGAAAATAAAGTAATGAAAATATTGTATTAAACCAGTTTAAATTTATATTATTATCATCATTATTATAATAAATATCAGTTATTTATAGATATTATATTCTTTATGTAATTTCAAAATAACAAGAAAATAATTTTTAATTAATCAATATTTGATATTTAAAGTAAAAAAGCATTATTTTTCAACAAAAGAAAATACTTTCGATTTCTAAGTTAATGATTTTCTCTTCTTTTTTGAATTAATAAATAAAATAAATAAAAATTAAAAATAGAATGGAATAATAAATTGTTTTTTCTTTAATTTTTGAAAGGTTTCGATTAAATTAACGTCACCTTCGTTTGTTTCTATTTATTCTTCATATTTTTGCTCATAGTTTTTTTTTATTTAATATAAATTAGTAAAAGTAAAAACAATTTATTTATATAAAAATATATTTAATTTTTCTTCTCTTTTTTTTCTCTTTTGAAAACGTATACATATATTAATTTAATTTTAGAATTTTTAGAATTTTTTTCAAATATATGTATGAATTCTTTTTTAATTTTTCGACAGTTTCAATTTCTGTAAAATTGAAAATGTTGATCATATAATTATTTTATCCTTCATTTGGAGCTACCCTTTAAATTACATTCAAGTAAAATAATTCTTCAACAAAAGTTGCGACAGGAAACCGGAAATGAGACATATGAACGGCGAACTCCCGTATTCTATAAAATTCTATTAAATGTAACGTAATAGTACAGAAATAAAATATCTTTACTTATTTATCATAAAATTATTTTGTTTATGTCTATAAATTTTACTAGAACGTTTCTTGAAAAGTAATAATTAATTAATTGTATCCTTTACTTTTTTCCCATTCTTTATTTTTGTTACCGTCAAACTGAAACAAAAGTTGATTAATTTTGTAATCCATCATTAGAATTATTTGTTTTCAATACAAAAACGAAATTAAATGTGTACATTAAATTATAATAAATTATTGAAGTATTATTAATATTATTAAAGTGCTCATGTCAGGAAAGTGTTGCTAAGAGGAAAGTCAATGCGAATCTTCTGGGATATAAGATAAAAGTGGAAGGATTTTCATACTAAACTCTTTGCATTTATTTTGGGGAGCTCACATAAATTTTAGAATGTAAAATCTCTAAAAGAACTTTCAAAATATTTAAAGAATATACTTTTTAATTAAAAACAAAAACACGTCATTTGTTAAATTTATTTTTTACGACAATTAATTTCGACGGTATAATATTCATTTTCTTTTTAATAATGAGTGGTATAAACAGGTTGATGGTGTAGCAATGGGTTCTCCTTTAGCTCTAACACTGGCTTCAATATTTTTGTAAAGTATTAAAAATAAGATCGATTTTTTTCCTTATCAAAAACCTCTAGCGTATAAACGCTATGTTGATGACGTTTTTCTTATTTTCGATAATCAAATTGATATAGATCCATTTTTAGGATACTTAAATTCTTTGCATCCAAATATTAAGTTTACAACAGAAACAGAGAATAATGGTAAATTATCTTTCCTAGATTTACTGATTGAAAGGAAAAGAGATGTTTATGAGACTGAGATTCACAGAAAGAAAACTGATACTGGGTTATATACAACGCCAAGCAGTTTTTGTGAATCTCGATACGAATATAATATGATTAGAGGACTAATTTTTCGATCTTTGTCATTATCATCAACTTATACAAAAAGTTGTGATAGCATTAATCAGTTAACAAAACTATTGAATAAAAATGGTTACTCAAAATCAATTGTTGAGAAATTGACCAAAGAAACAATTGATAAAATAATTAATAAACTGATTATAAATGATAAAGAAGACTCAACAACTTTAAAATATGTTTTAAGCATTCCATATTCAGAGGGATTTGGTCAATTTAAACGTTCAATTTTAAAATGCGTAAATAATGCCTTTAATTTAAAAATAATATCATAATCAAAAAAATCACAATAAAAAAATCCAAAATGTGTTTTGTAATAAATCTCCAACCCCATTTGGATTATGTTCGGATCTCGTATATAAATTTACATTTAATGGGTGTAATGCCACATACATTGGAGAGACGTTCCGTCATCTTTGTAAGAGAATCCAAGGACATGGTCGGAATGTAAGTGGGAGTAATATTGCAGAACACAGAAAGGGTTGTAAGTTGAATGAAAGCATAAACATAAATGATTTTAAAATTCTGTGTTCTCGTTTTAAAAACTATTGGGAGAGAGTGGCCTGTGAAGCAATTTATATCAGATCTTTAGATCCTAAGATTAATGTGCAAACGGGTCTCTCGAAAACCCTATTAAGCGTGTTTAGATGACATAATAATCAATTGATGACATAATCACTACTTGCCTATATAAGCAGATTTAAAATTCATTCCTTTTTTGAGACCTGACGATGACGGTTATACCGTCGAAATTAATTGTCGTAAAAAATAAATTTAACAAATGGCGTGTTTTTGTTTTTAAACATAATTTGCCATCATTTTTTAATTTTTTTAGGAAACCTTTGGTTTAAGATTTTTATAAAAATAATAAAATCAATGGTGTAAATGTAATTTTGGAAATTCCCAAATTAAAAAAAAATAATAAATTAAGTATTTGTATTTATATTTCATCGTTGTTCATGTATAAATAGTTGGTGCAAATGAAAAATTGTTCCTCGAAATATTGTTTGAAAAATATGATATTGTGTTATTTTAATAACATTTTGGTGTTATGACTTCAACATTTGATATCGAACCTAACAAGGATCATGATATAATAAAAAGTTTTTCTAAAAAGCATTAAACAAACGTTCTCATCGTCATCCAGCATCTTATAAATGACAATATCTCAGATAGCTCACAAAACAAAAAGTAAAATTTTTAAGTCAAATTCTGGTACTTAATTTAGAAATTTTTTAAATAAACAAATTAATAAAATAACTATAAAATAATAACCCCATGATTGACATTGCTTATAGCTTTATATTTAAAATATTGATGTTAATTTGTTAATTATTGTCATCAAAGAATGAAAAAGCAATTCTAGTTATATTTTATTTTAAACCTTTATTAATACTTTATTATTTATTACATTAAGTTGAATTATTTGGTGTATTGTGAGTCTGTATTATATTCTTTTCCTTTTTTTATATTATTACCTTGCTTATACTTATGTCGATGTGGTAAATTAAATTTATTTACGCACAGTAATTTTTATATTTTTCTTTTATATTCATTTGTGAATGAGTGTCATTGTTAAATTTTTTATTATTTCGGGATTGTTGTTATTATTATATTATTGTCATTTTATTTTTATCCAAATAACAATAAATTATCTGAGACATTAGAAAGACTGGTAAAGATAGAGAATTGAAAGGAAAGAGAAGAAAAAAGCAATAACAAAAAAAGCAAATAAAAACATATGATTATGATTTCATAAATGAAAATTTTAAAATTGAATTTAATCAGTTTAAATAAATCACAATTAAAATTTATATACCAACCAAACAGTTAATAAAATTTCTTACTGTCTTAGCGAATTAACAAAATCAAACACTGAAGTTCCAAATTTTGATATTCTACGAGTATTTTACAAATAGTATTATTACCGAAGACATCATTTATTAAAAAAAATTAATATAGAAACTAGATATAGAAGAATATCCAGAAGAATGTACATAATAGAATATTATCGTTAATTGTAATCCAAGTATTAACTAAAGAATTGACATTCAAATAATTTATTTTTTTGTTCGGTGTTTGTTCTAAATACAGTTTTATGTAATATTCCTATAAAGTTTTAAATTATTTTATTCATAATATTTCAGTGTTTTAAATATTTATTATACTGATATTTAAGTTTTTATTTATTGATATATAGAGGAAAAGTCAATTGAATAATTATTCAAATTCATATAAACTTTATCAACTTGCTTTTCCACAATAATTAACACTGAACAATTACATTTTCCACATTGTAATTCTATTATCCTATTGAAACGTTTATTTTAAAAAATTTCAGTGAATTTGAATAATGATATGATACCGTTACAAAAGAATAAAACTGTCCACATCTTTCGTTTTGTGTTGAATAAAAAATTATACATAGAAAATTAAAATAATATAACTGTCGTTGTGATGATAAACTCGCAATTGTCAAATTTCGGATTTGGAAGTCAAAACAATAAATGATTCGGCCTCGTATTAGAGAGTCAAAATAATAAACAATTCGCGCCCGACAATCAAAATACCGCTCGTCAAAAACCGTCAAAAAACTATGCAGAATCCGATCACTAAAAACAACTCGTTTCCAAGTATTATTATTTGTACTATTTAAAATTCAATTTTAAATTTTAATAATCATACAAAATTATGATTATCCTATAATTTCTTTGTTTATGACTTCTTTATTGTGAATTCTCTTATTTCTTGACTTCTTTACATTGTTTCTTCTTCTTTTTTTTCCTTCTTCTTCTTATTTAAAAAAATAAATAAAAATAAAATAAGTCAAAAAAATAAAATAAATAAGTAAATGTACATGAGATAAGTAAACATTACGCGAGTCATACAACAAAAATAAATCGACGCTCTACTGCACAAATTAAAAACAATCATAAAATAGAAATAAATCACATGAGTGGTAGGCCATAGAGAAGTACATATAAAATGATAGGTATGTCGTAAGGTGGAAAGTAAAAAAAAATATTAATTTTGCTAGTGGACTATTACAATTATATTTTATATCATTTTAATGTTATTATGTACATTTTTATATCAAGAGATATATTTTTAATTATAATATATTTCAATAAATTTAATTATATATTATTTTTTTTTGAAAACATGTAACTCTAATATAAATTGTATTTTATTATTTAGAAAAAATAATTTTCGATTTCTTTATAATTAAATTATTAAGTAACATATTCATGAAATTCAATTCTCAAATTTTAAGTTATAATTCGTGTGAGGGATAATTTGGAATGTTGTAAGTTTGTTGTTTGTATGCTGTTTTGATTTGTGACTCTCCTATTCAGATGGGATTGATATGTTTATTGATTGATTATTTGAATCTAATGATATTAATTTTAAATACTAATTAATTAAAGTTTTATAATTATGCATTTTAATAACAATTTTAGTAAACGATTTTAACTTATTAAATTTAAAAAGTTAATGTTTATTTAAAAATTACGTAATATCTTTTTATCCAATAAAATTATGAGAAGTTAAAAGTTAATATTAAAAAATTTCCCATTCATTGTTTTTTTGGATTTGAATATATTAACAAAAAACTATATTAATCAAAGAAAGATGCTCTCAGAAAATTCTTGTGAAGATTCTGTTTGTGTTGTTAATAAATTTTTACATTCAAATTGTGATGTTGTTAATTGATTCTGGAAATGAAATACAAATATAAATATAAAGAGAAAAATATAAAGTAGAAATAAATAATATAAAATATGTCTTATGTTTTAAATAAAGCGATGTTGTTAAAATTCAGATTTCTTTCTACAATATAAATAATTATAAAGAAACACAGATATTTTAACTTTTCAAATGAACGGTTGCCCAAAAAAATTATATTGTTTTTTATTCATCATAATTTTAAGTATAAAATTCTCAACGGAAAAATAGGAAACCATTGAAAATTTTGTGAAAAACAAATAGACAATTAATATAATAGTTATGGTAATATGACTCCCATTGGATACTTTCCGTCAAATACTCATTGTTTTTCTTGGCTTTATTGACTCTTAAAATGATGCCAATAATAGAAGACTCTAATTTATTGTTTAAACAATCGAAATAATTCAAACAAAAAATCAATCAATTATGCATTCTGAACATATTTTATATGAAAATGAAGTCTTTATTAAAGGAATTGAATGAAAATCCCAGTTTAGAACTTTCGAAATATGAAATGATTTTATTTGCAAATTATTTAATAAAGCATATTTAATTCATCGTTGCTCATGTCTCAATCTTAACTGATCAAAAGGTTGTTCTCCAAGTTTCAATTCCTTCCACATTTTTTACGAGTTCATGTGACATACTTGAAATTCTAATGCAATGTGTACCTAATTAGTGTACCTAATAGTGTACATAATGATGAAAATAGAGACTAAATGTATACTAATGTTGCACAGAGTACATACTCGCGATACTAATAAGAAGGATCAAGGGGATCGCGTTGAAATAATAAAAATTTCCTTTCCAGAAGGATTTAGAAACTAAAAATAAAAAGAATCCAAATAAATAATAAATATCAAAAAATCAAAAATGTTAAATTAATGTTAATGTAAATAGTGTTTGTCAAATCTTAAGTAAGATAGTTCCTAGCAGTTAAATCAAAAATCAAAAATAAAATTACACCTAATCTTCTGTACAAATTTAATTGTCACGGGTGTTAAAACTTGTACATAGAAAAGTAAAAACGAAGTTTAAAATTGTATATAGAAAGGAAGGAAGGAGATCATCCAGAGTAGATGCGAACAAAAGTATGCCAAATAGAAAGCTGCACAACTGAATACATTTCGACAACTGAGAGGATGAAAGAGAGAAAGGATAGAGATCATCGGACAGGAGATTGAAGGCGTGCTGAATAGAGAGTGCATAGGGAAAACCTCTGAACTATACACGGAACTTAGAGCGCTTTGCAATAGCGAAACAAAAGAATCAACTCTCTGCACAGTACATAGTAGTTTGGTAGACGAAGTGTTATCAGAGCACTTCTCGAATCTATTCAAAAACAGGGAAAGAGTTGATCACTATGTCGTGATTGCAGATCAGAGACATATCTTGGATATTGACAACTTACCGGACGTGAAAGAGGTGGGTACCGCAATAAATCAACTCAAGAACGGCACAGCTGATGGGAACAATGGTATCATCATAAAGTTATACAAGTGTGGCGGCCAACAGTTAAATATCAAGATCCAGCAATGTTTTGAGCAAATTTTGGAGGGAAGAGCAGACTTTTCGGAGGCATGGAAAACAGCAAAATTGTAATCCTTTATGTAATGTCGGCGGATCGATGCTTCGGTAGTGGGACCTGTTTGTCGCGTGTCCCCTCTTGGGTGGCCGGATATTGGAATGCAGCAAAGGGAGAACCGCTCGCCGACTCACAAATCTTACCGTATTTTGATGGCGTATAAAAAACGCTGAAGGGGCCGCCATCAGACCCTCAAGTAATCTTGGCACCAACATAATTATCTTTAAGGAGAGACTAGTGATATTTATCGACAATGATTTGCCAAAATTCTTCAATCCAATGAATCGGTTTGATTTTCAATTGCCTGAGAAATGTGTCGTTATTTAATTTCAATTCATCGGTTACGATAATCAGTGAATTAGATTTACTGTCGTTTAACAACGATTGATCGTCGTTCGAAAAATCACCACCACTCGTATTTCGATGGAACCAATCCAATAATTTCGGAACGAACTCTTCTAAATCGATTTTGTTGAAAATTACCGAAGCGGAATTTGTCGGTTAGCTCATTTTTTGAATAAATCGATGAAACATTTTCTTATTCTCAAAATTAAAAACAAGTCATAATATACTAAGCGAATAATTTTTTCGCTAAATTGTATTTTTCAATTTACATTGGACTTATTAATACGATTCATATAATTAGGTGATAATTACCTATTGAAATATAAATAAATAATAT
>MQRK01237436.1:0-10294 GCA_001938485.1 Girardia tigrina | reverse complement strand
AATATATATATATATATATATATATATATATATATATATATATGTGTGTGTGTGTGTATATATATAAGTAGTAGATGGCTACTATAGATGATGTTCACTTTTTACGAAAGTAAAAGATTGGTTAAGGGACAATTTTTTAAATTGCATCGGAAGACTTGTTAATGTTAAGTGATGTTCCTGTTCATCAGATTAGATAACTTTTTCTAAGATATGGTAAAGGAGAAATTGTACTCGACAATAATCCAAGAATCAATGCTTTTGGCTCAACTAATGAAAAGTGAATGTGTCAGAAGTGATGGTAGTTCAAACTTTTTGTAAAGAGTTTATGTAAATTTTTGGAAATGTATTTGCATTGCAAATTGGGAAAATTATATTAAAGAAGTTAATTGAATTAAAATAAATAGTAAAAAAAGTTTAATTTTAATTACTTACTAGGACACTAAATTATCCTATATCCATACTTTACGAATACTCTAAATAAATTCAATTTTAGAATATAATATTTATTGTTTAAAACAAATAATTATTATATGATATCAAAATATATTTCTGAGTTCCACATAAAAAATTGTTGAATTTTATTTTTATATTCCTTTTAAATTAATTGTTTATAGTAATATTAAAATTTGTTTCATGATTAATAATAAAAAAATATTAAATTTACGTATTGTAAATTACTAAATTTGTAATTGCTCGAAAAATGTCAAATTAAATCAAATTAATTAGTTTAAAATCGTTTAAATAATATTTTTGAATTATTGTCAATTAGATAATAATTTTATTTTTTTAATTAAAATTGACAATTAAATTAATCTAATTTGATTATTTAACTTTTTACACTTTAGTTAAAAATAATAAATAAGAATATTTTTTTTAATTTTAAAAAAAGTTTTACAATTTTACATTCGTTTCAATTATTTTTGTTTTTTTTAATCTTTCGATAATTTTACTTCTTTATTATTATTGAAATTATAATTAATTCTTACTTTTTAAATAATCTCACAAAAGAAAGGAAATAAGTTTTTAATGATAATAATGCGTTCTTAACTTTTAGAAAAATAATTACTTTTTTGTATTAATAATAAATTATAATAAATAAAATATTTTAATGAATAAAACTATTGTTAATGATAATATTTATTGTAAAAATATTTTATGTATAATTGTTACGTTCCATAATCATTTAGAACAATTTACTGCTTCTAATGTATGAAACATTGTCTGAAATTGCAAGAGGAATTATTTAATAAAAGAAGTTTATTGTAAAAAAGATTAAGTTAAGTAATTATATTCAGTGAAATAAGAAAAACAAAAAAATATTTTCTTTTTTTAATGTTAAATATTTTTATTTTTCCAAAATAATTGAATTATTTTTAAATACATTTTTCTTCGAATTTAATTGATATTTTTCATAAGTAATATTTTACGAAATTAAAAGTTATAACTTGTTTTTTCAATATAATAATATAATATATAAAATTCATTATTTTATTTTTACTCTGCTAACCATGTTGCTGATTAAAAAAAAATATTTTACTAAAGACAGAATTAATTTCGTGAAATTTAAAATTTCCTTTCAGGGAAAATAATATTATTTTTACCACTAAATATTATTTTTTAGAAATATTTTTGAAAATATTTATTTTATTTATTTTACTAGTTAATTTAAAACATAATTCTTCTTATATTTCTTTAAAAAATATTTTTGAAATAATTAGTGAAAGTATTGCTTTTTATTTTAAAAAAATAATATACAATTTACAATTTTATCATTTTAGAAAATTAAGTTAACGTAAACAAAAATGGAAATTAAAGATTTTTAATAGGAATTACAACTAAAAGTATATCATAAATAAATGTATTCCAATAATTAATACATATATATATATAAATTTTTATATATATAATTTTTATACTCCCGTTTTAATTATTGTTGTGCCTATATAATTACTTCGTCTCAAATACTGTTATACCCTTCTAATAAAAAACATTATTTTACGATTTTTATTTATTTACTCAAATTTTTTGTTCTGAGCCAGTTCCATCTGGTGGACAATAATTTAAGATGCTTGACTCAATGCAACAAAATATAAATAAGAAATAAATAATATAACTATAATAATAATAAAAAATACAGTAAAAATAATAAAAATAATTTTAAATTATTATAATATATTAAAAAAATAATAGATAAATATAAATTAAAAAAATACGATGGGTTTCATTTAACAGTAGCAGGTGGCTGCTATCATGACATTTAATGTTGTATGAATAAAAATGTTGTATGTTTTGATATTTGCATGTGTGTATTTGTGTGTAAATACTTGTGTGAGTATGTGTAACTTAAATTCATATTAAAATTTCAATTGTTAAAGTTCTTCCACTATTTTTTCATTGGATAATTAAATTGATTAAGGTTAGAATTTCGTATTCTGCTGTTGTTAAGTGAAACGCACTATAAAATTACAAGATAACTGAAGAAAGTTGAAATTCAAGTAACAACGAATAATTTATTTTGCTGATTTTGCTCACCTTAAAAGAACGATTACTGGACTCAATATATCATAAAACTAACAATGATTATAAAACTAAATGATTATAAACAAACTTTAAAAATTCAAATTAAAACTTTGTGAACTCAATTTTCAAGGAAACGGGTTAATTTAAAAAAATCATTTTACTTGAAGACCAAAACGTCAGTATTAAAATCGATGATTTAGTATATTTTCAAAACATAATTTCAATTAACACTTTCATTTTTGTAAGATTAATTTAAAACTTTATATAGACATTTAAACTTGAAAAGTCAAAGCTATTTAACTAATTATATCTTAATTTAAGATTATCATAATAAGTACAATTGAAAAGGATAAAATAAAAAATAATTTAAATTATTTCCTATTCTTAAATTTTTTCAAGTGAATATTTTTTGAAAGACAAAATGTCACAAAATAAATCGAATAAAGACAACGGCTCGCCTGATCAAAGAACGATAAGGAACTTATATCATTTAAACTCAGACTCTCTTTATCAAATGTCGTCACAAATTTTGAATCAATATAGTTCCTTAATATTATTTTTAATATATTATAATATATAATTATACTAAATAATATATATATATATATATATATATATATGTTCAAATTGGAAATTGAAAGAAAAATTTGGAATTAGAATTTTTAATTCCAATTTAAATAAAATATATATATGTATATATTTATATTTATTTAGAGTAAAAAATTACTGCAAAATTAAGAAAGAAAATTATTACTTAAAATTACTTTTGTATGTAATATGTACGAAAAGTTTTTTATGAAAAATATAAAGAAAAAAGTGTTTAAATGATGAAAAGAATTATATTTGTTTAAATGTTTTATTTAATTAGAATTTTGATCCAAATAAAATTGTATATGGAAATATCGATTTTTTAATTATAGTAAAAAATAAATTATCCATCAGAATATTGTAGAAGAAAAAATTTCAACATGCCTTGGCTTTTAACTAAGGAACTTTACGTTAATAGATCTCAAAAATTAATGATAAATGCATTTAAATTGGCAATAGCAAGTCAAGCTTTTTGGAATCGGTTGCAATCAGTTGGCAGAGATGGAATATTGAATTTTAACTGTGATCATCCAAAAGACCTAGAAATAATACTTCGATATGCTCGTATCGGCGAAGTAGATGTGACTCGTCAAAATGTGGAATATCATGTTCTATATACGAGCGAACAAACTGTTACCGAACACAAACAGAGACCTAAAAATCTCGGAAGAAATCAACCAATTAATGGGCGCAAGAAATACGGTCCTCTTAAGGACCACAATTGACGATTGTGAGCTGGAGTTTTGGAGCGCGTTCTTATGGGCCCGAACGTCGCTCAACAAAAGTAATTTTCAAGTAAATAATTTTCCAATATATATATATATATATATATATATATATTAATTGAGTGTTGTGAACGTAAGTTCAATATTTTGACAATATAATTTAATTAAAGCTTCTTTTATATAATTATTGAATATGTTTTTATGTTACATATATCATCATCAGCAATATTTAAGAATTTGAGTATTTAAATTTTTGTTTTAATTAAAGAAAATAATTTTAAAAAGTTTATTAATTTTAAATGATAAATAATATAATGAATGTTATAATTAATTAAAATATTATTGGATAATAATGGCAAAAAAATATTTTAATTAAAAATTTTAAGTATTGAAATGACCCTACTTTGCCCATTCTGAATGTTAATTGATGTGTTGAATTGTCTTATTAATAGAGATTCACGAAACTGCAGTTCGTAATGTGAATCAACTCATTTTTGTAGAACAGAAATCTCATCATTTTTTGAAGTATTATTCTTATAACATAACCAATAGTCAAGAACTTTACACTATTGACTCATTTACAAGTGCTCACTAATCTTTGTTTCGAGATGACAATTTGTCTCTTCGATGTAGGCTTCCCATCTCTTTCAAATGGAATTGAATCTAAGACTCTTTAGAGGCTCCACTCACACTAAAATCCGGTTTGCCAGTGATGACAGACTAGCCATAGAACTTGGTGACATAGCCATAAATGCCTTTGGTTGCTACGTTGGACACGTATCAACCACAAATCGGGCACTGAAAGCTGTCTTTGGCCTTCGTGTCAGGTAGTCGATAGCCTCTGTGCGTTTCTTCAGCAATGTCATCATTCTCCTTCCTTGGCATACCCACAGTTGCATCCGGTCTGAGAATATGATTAGTCGTTTTGAGGATTGTCTTCTGTCGGTTCTTCCAAGTTGTCTTTTCCTTGATGTATTGGCTCATCTGGCTGTTCTTTGTGGTTTTTCTGAATATATATATATATATATATATATATATACATTTAGTAACCTCGCACAGGTGTATTCTTTTGGCAGTAGGGACATTCATATCTTCATTTCTACTCTCTTTCGGCTTTTGTGTTGATTGTTTATTTGACATGGCTCATTAGAGGAATTGCACTCCTTTAACGTGACCTCGTCTCAAATGTATGTTGAGCTCCTTGATTTTAGCAAACGATTTGCAGCATTGATCCATTGGGCAGTCGGGCAGTTGAAGTATGGGAATAATAAGTCTCATCATTTCTCTGGTGTTGCCATCTTCGTTCATTTTCGCGTTTGCAGAATCTTTTCAATCTTTGTATCCACAATTAGTAGATATTCACTCTGTACTATTCTACAAAGATTGTCAATTTTGTCTTGGAGGTGGCAAAAACTGCAATAGTATCTTTGTTCTCGTCAGTCCTTGTGAGTCGACAGTTAAAGTCTCCTCCGAAAATAATTTGCAAAGTTGGCAAATCAGCCCAGCTATCTAAGCACCTCGAATAAACATATCAACAGAGATGAAAAGACAACCGGCACCTCGGGTTTTATCACCAATGTACGAATTTTGACACCCTTGACAATTAAATATATACCCATAAAATGATTTCAATTTATTTAAAACCATTTATTGCAAACCATCTAATTTAACACATACCATTTTTTCCAGTGGCGTCCAAGTGATAACGATCTTAATCTGCACCACGAATAGCCTCTTCGGCCGCAAGCCATTCTGTCAGTGTTTTACGACATATTTTGAATTTCTTTGCTGTTTGGAGCTTGGTGCCTCGAACATTATAATCATTAATTGCTTCTAATTTATATTGGTTGCTATGCTTGTTAGATTTCATTGGGGATCAATAAAATGTTTGGATATGTCAAAATTATTGAAAGAAAACGTTAATTAAAACAAATATATTGGTTTGTAAATAAACCAATTTTTACAATTAAAGTGTAAATAAATCAATTTTATTATTAATTAAAATTTACATCAAATATTTATTAGACTTAGGTTGCACCTTTTTGCTTCCGGAAAAGTGGACAGAATTAAATAATAAAAGTATTACTGATTTATTACTGATAATGTTGCTTAAAGGTATGTTACAAAAATTAATTAAAGGAAATTTTAAAATACGTGTTTAAAAATAAATAGAATAAGCAAGAAATGCACATCTTCAAAAATACATTGAAGTGATTTATTTATGGAAATTGGAAATCTCGTATTAACTTCCTCCTGTCGAAGACAGACGTACATTTTTGCAATTAAATAACTTTATGTATAATAAAAAATCATAAATATATTCATAATATTTTTCTGTATATTTTACTAGATAAAATTACTAAATATGTTTTTAGAGAATTAGAGAAATATTATTATTTATTTAACAACTTTTTCTTCTTGTTTTATTGTTTTGTTTACTCAAAGATGTTTTTGTCACGAAGATTCAAATCCGCCCCTTCATTAAGATACTTAAATGGACATTGTTTCCTACAAATTATACGCATTTAATAATGAAGATAAAACTTTTAGATAAAAAAACAAGTTGAACAAAATATAATTTGGCAAATCTATTCTATTGTAATTCAATTAACATTTTGTTATCTTACCATAAATAAATTATAAAAAAATCTTCAAAAAAATTATGTTTATAAAAAGCTTTTATTTGGAAAAAAGATAAATCAAGTTTTTCTAAATACAAATTATTGTCAGACATTAATAAACCTTTTTTACTCGATTACATTGTAAATTGTTTACTTTTATTCAAAATATATTCTCAAAATAATTTATATTTAGCATACTTTTATTCTGTTTTTCTTTGATTTTTTAATACTTAATTCCAAACCAACAAAAATTTCTGAAAATGAAAATCAACATTTTCCATTACATACGGTCGAATATCTATAACTCTTTAAGTCTCCTTCTTTGGTATTGAATGGAAAGAATCCTGACAGTCATATTCGCCTTATTTGAATGAACGAGATCAGCGACCTTTTATAAACTGCTTTATGGATCAGAAAAGACATAAGTCTAATTTAACATTATGTGGATAATCTGCTTAAACATCGATCACTTTTTCCCTCTTCTCCAGGTCTTTCTAGTAGTGAATATTTTTGAATATTTTTGTTGAAACAAACAGTTCTTTTGGTGAAAGTTACTTGGGTTTTTTTAATAAACCCATTCATAGACGACAATAAGATAATATTCTTTTTAAATTGTTTTTTCCTTGAAACAGAGATTTACTTTTGTGACTCAATGTTTGTTGCAAATATGATTGGTAAAGTAGACTCATTTCTCAACTGATTTTAAAATTTACTTTCAAAATCAATTAGCTGCTAATTTTGCTTTTTTTGGAAATTAGAAATGGTACAGATTCTATATATAGCTTTTTGTGGATAATGTTAAGTTTCTTGAGATGACTCTAAACTATCTACTAACAAATAAGAATAAAAAGGGCTTACAAGCTTCCTTTCTCTAAACGCCTTAATAGTTCTAGGAATTGGTTCGACATCCAAAATTTTGTTTTATTAAAATACTTGAACCATTAAAAAAAGTTTGCAGTACTACTATACATTCTCCAATAATGATGCAAACTGTAAGACGTATCTTGTGATTTTGCAAAGGACCGGTAGATTTTCGTATTCAGAAAAGGTATTCGACAGATAATTTAGACTTGTCACTTGAAAATCCTTGATTTAAACTTCAGGTGGAGAATGAATTTTATTTAGTGGTTTTCGGGTTAAATCATCGCTATTTTTCACCACAAGAAAAATCGTTTTTAGGTGAAAAAAATGAAATCGTTTATTTGTATATTTATTCAAAACATAAATCGAGAATTTCGCTCCATATTTAATATTTTTTATTCATTTAAACATTTATTACATTTTCTTATTAATTATTAAATCGTTAATTATTTTGTATGTATAGTTTTTATCAGTTTTCTTTTCGTCGAATATTTTGTATCTTTTTTGGGAACGATTGGACTTTATTATTAATGAAAATTTTTTTAATGTATACAAAATCGTTATTAACACAACTCAATTCTCAAAGTTCAAACATTTAGCCAACATTGAACATGACATGTGACTTCATAAAAATGTCATGATTGTTAGGGGGTTTTTGGATGAAATTAATTTTTTGAATATTTAAAACGTAAACTCATATTTATAAATAAAATAAAAAAATAATTCATTTGCATAAGTTTTAGTACAATTTTAAGTGAAAAGTATTTGTACAGGTGTAAGAATTTTCAATTTCTAATAAAAACAAAATCCGATTTTCAAAATTTATTTAATTTCGAAAAATTAACCAATTCTGATTATTTAAACAAATCAAGAATTTCATAAAATTAATATGGATCCTTATAATTATTTATAATATAAATATGAAATAGGATTTTTTACTATAAATATCAATATAACAAATTAATAATCTTCACAACAGGTACTGTTAAATCAAAAGAAAAAATAAATAGTTTACAAAATTAATTTTAGCATTAAAATGTACATTGAAAATGATTTTTAATATCTAAAATCAAATTGCGGATTAACAAAGAAATGTAAATAAATTTTGATTTATTATAAAGAACTTTCAAAATAAAATCAATGTTGAATCATTAATTATTATATTGATATTTATATTTTAAAATTTTTAAAAAATCTGGTTCAGGTTAATTGAAAATATTGTTACTCATAAATTTGTTTGTAAAATGTAATATGTGTTTAAAATAACGTTTTTGCGAATTAATGAATTATAATTTTAAGCAAGAACCCAACTATGAAAAAAATGTATTTTTAATTATGGAAAATTAAATTACTGCCTAATATAAAATTTTAATATTAAAGATAATTAAAAAAATAAACATAAATTTCATTGCTTTTCTGTTGAAATTAATATTTTTTAACATCGTACACAATAATTCCGTGCAAGAAGTCTCAAAATGTTTTGTGCTTGCAGACTTCTTTTAAATTACTTTTCATTTTTTCACTTTACAGACAATGAATATTTATTCATGTGGACGTAAAATAGAGAATAAAATTTTTTTTGTTTATTAGTTCGTCTTTTATGTAAAACCATATTTTTCAGAAATTTACAAAATTTTTAAAATAATGTTTTTGTCATAATAATTAGTCCAAGACAACATTTTTATTGACATTAATACAAGAAATGAAGTTTTAATTAAATAGATATATTTTATATTTATCTCTGAAAAAAGCAATATTTTTTTATTCCATAACTTTATAAACAATAAAAAAATCTAAAATTTAATGTACAGGGTGTTCAAAAAGTAACTACCGGGTTTTAAACTGCAATAACTTTTTTTGGCAAAACATTATGAAAAAATGGTTTTAAATAACAAAAAAGCATTTATTAAAATTTAATAATATTCAACAGAATAATCATCGACATCAATGTTTAAGGCGTCTATGGAAAGACTTAATGGCATTTTGACACTATTCACCATATATTTTTGCGGCTTCTTAATAAATAAAATTTTAAAGTTGCTGAACTGTTTCTGGTTTTCTCTTATACACTTCATTCTTCAAATACCCCCACACAAAAAATCGAGTGGAGTCAAATCAGGTGACCTGACCGGCCATACATATGCACCACATCGCCCAAGCCAACGTTGTGGAAACGCTTAATCCAGAAATTTTCACACAATCAGTGAATAATGGGCAAGTGTTCCATCTTGCTGGAACACAGATTTCCGATCGCATGTTCTTGATAACGATGACATAAAGCAACTTTTTAATATATCCAGATAAAGCGCCGTTGTTATGTTTCCTTCAATAAAATAAGGCCCATAAACACGAGTTGAAGACAACCCCATCCAAACATTAACTTTTTTACCAGTCTGTGACCTCTGATATATTTCGGTTGGTGTTTCAGTGCCTCAAATGCGACAGTTATGTCTGTTTACAATGCCGTTAAGATGGAAAGTTGACTCATCAGAGAATATCAGATTACTATGAAAATTTTCATCTGCATCTATCGATTGAATTAAAGTAGGGGAAAAATGAGAGTTCTGGACCACCCCCCCCGGGTGGGGTCGTAACTAGTTACCATGGTTGCCATGGCAACGGTCGCGGTTACCATGGCAACGGTCGCGGTTACCATGGCAACGGTCGCGGTTACCATGACAACGGTTGCGGTTACCATGGCAACGGTCGCGGTTACCATGACAACGGTCGCGGTTACCATGGCAACGGTCGCGATAACCTTGGCAACGCTTCTGATTGGCCGCCCGGTTCCCTAGCAACGGTCGCGATCACCTTAGAAACGCTTCTCATTGGCTCCTTGGTTCCCTAGCAACGGTCGCGGTCACCTTAGAAACGCTTCTGATTGGCCGACGGTTCCCTAGCAACGGTCGCGATCGCCATAGCAACGGTCGCGTTTACCATAGCAACGGTCGCGATCACCACAGCAACGGTGCCGGCGAT
>MQRK01237434.1:7455-17830 GCA_001938485.1 Girardia tigrina | reverse complement strand
TACTTCTACTATAGCAATTTAATTGTAATAGTTTAACAGTTATATTATTTTGACTGATAATGATTTTGTTTCGTTCGCGATTAAGGTATATATTTGCACGATCAATAGAGTCGGGGGGGCGCAAATTTTGGTGTCTCGCCCCGGGCGCCAAATATCCTCGCTACGCCACTGACGCAACAAAAATATTTTTCCACACAAGAAATGTTTAAAATGCTGTGTGAAATAATAAATTGCAAGCAGTTGTTTCCTTGTAATGCAATAGCCTAGTTCATGTTTATTCATTTTATGTCATCCATACGCAATCACCGTTTCTCTTCCACATTCGTCTTCTTGTGATAACACCGCCCCTATCGTATCAAAACTTGCATCTGTATCAAATGTATGAAGTCTTTGGCAAAATCAGGATATGTCAAAATTGCAGTTTTAATCATTCTGTCTTTTAGTTTTTGAAAAGCTTCATCACAATCTTTAGTCCAAATCAGTTTCTTATCATTATTTTTACCACATAAACCTTCCAATACTTTTGCATATCTTGTGTAATCCTTTATAAATTTTCTGTAGTAATTTATCAAGCCAAAAAAGCTCCGTAAGGTTTAATGCATGATGGGCTTTGAAACTTGCTTATCGTGTAAATCTTTGATTTATCTGTTTCAATACCATCTTTACTTATGATATATCCTAAGAATTTAGTCTTTTCTACTAAAAATTGACATTTTTCTGGATTTATTCTCAAACCTGATTGTTGAATCTTCTCAAATACGTTATTTACTCTTTGAAGATGTTCTTCCTTATCTTTTGCGAAAATAAAAATATCATCCAAATATACAACTGCTTCTTTCCAATTCAAATCTCCCAAAACTTTTACTTTTAGCTCCTGAAAAGTTACTGGGGCCGCAGCAATTCCAAAAGGCATTCTCTTGAAACAGTATTGACCGTACTTTGTTGAGATGCCGTCTTAATCTTTGATTCATATTCTAATTCTACTTGATGGTAAGCGTTTCCCAAATCAATAGTACTAAAGTATTTTGCCTCATTTAATGTATTCAACATATTGTCTACATTTGGCATTGGAAACGGTGGTCGGACGGTTATTTTATTTAACTGACGAAATTCTACACATACTCGAATATCTTGCTTTTCTTTTTTCTAAACACATACTGAAGGAAAGTTCCAAGGAGAACTACACTTTTCGATAATATCGTTTTCTTTAAAATATTTTATAATATCCTCTAGTTTCTCTTCAAAATGTTTCGGTTGTCTATTCGGTTTTACCAGTACTGGTTATCCATACCTTTCTATCTTGTGTTTGGTGTACGAAGTTTTTCAAATATCCTATTTATCAACCATGAATATTGATCTGTACTTTGTTAAAAGTTCCATTAGCTCATTTTCACTTGTAGTATTGTACAATTCTCTTATTATTTTTAATCTATCTTCATCAGAAGGGCTATCTCTAATTGCCAATATCCTATCGATATTTAATGCTTCTCTCTTCAGTTTTATTCCAAATTTATCCAAAAAATCTATACCAGCAATCATTTCTGGATCTATTTCTTTGACAAAATAAAACTCTATTGTTTTTTGTACCATTTCTATTATCACCTTTAATTGTACAGTCCTGTAGTTTACAAGTTCTGAGTCATTCGCACAGTGAATACGCTTTCTTGTTTCTCTAATCTGAATATTTTTCATACCTTTGATTAAATCAGCTTTAATAACATTCACTTGGGCTCCTGTATCTAAGGGGCACTGAACATTTTTATCTTTTATACGAAATTCTACACTTGGCCGTCCTTTCATTTTTTTATAATTTATGCCAAACTTTGCTATATTTAATATATCTGTTGTAATATTTCTTTCCTTTCTTTCTTTTTCAAAATCCATGCTATCACATTTTTCATTATTTTTTTTATTCAAAATATCCAATTCACACATTTTTAGAGGAATATTTTCATACATACAATCAAACATACATCTGCATTGACTTTCTAATGAAGCACACTGATAACCTCTCCCTATGATCATGCATCTTCGTTTCCATGATCATCTCTGAGTTTTCTGTAAACTCTGAGATATTCCTGTCTTTTAGAATCATCTTTTCTATTGGTTTCGTCGGTATAGCCCCGTCTTGAAGAGTCATCTCTTCCATACAATTCATCATTTAATTCGTCTAATTCCGCTACTGAATATTTCCTATTTGTGTACGTCGGTCTCTATATCTTTGATTCCAGTAATTTTTCCTATCATTTTCCCATAGATTTCTTCCATTATCTCGTTTCCATTGCTCGCGTTCCATAAACCTATTTAGGTTTTCATAGCATGGACAGGAAACCATGTCTCCACGATATTTTAGGAAGAGAAGTGGATAGAAAACGGTAATAATCGCCTTTCATTTTTAAGAACACTTTAGCTTCACCGCCATTTGAAGCATCCAACAAGAACGCATCGAGTAAAGCTATTATATCAGCGCAGACTTCTTTCAATTCTCTTTCAATTTGACTTCGGTAGGCTTTAATCAATGGAAGTCGAGAAGGATCTTTTTGTTCGATGCTACTCATTATCCTCCACGATGCTCTCCGACTTCCGATTACGTTTTTGTATGCTACGGATAATAAGTTACGCTCTTCTATGTTCAATTCGCCGGTCATTTTAGCGACATCTCGCATCGCATCAACCATTTTATCATATCTTTCAGCCTGTTCAGCTAATTTAGCTCTATGCACTTTCGTTTCTCTATCGGCCATTTCGTTTATCAATTTATTCCCTTGCGTTCGTTCGATTAAACAAATTATTTTTTTAAAAAATCATACATTTTTTTAACTGAAAACCAAACCCGACAACAATTGGCAACTTTTATTTTTACGAAACTTTTTTAATTGTTTTAAATTGGATGCAGAGAAAAAATTGAAAATTGTTTTTTAAAAATTGGAATTATGACAAAGTCACGTACATTTTTCAAAAAAAATTATAAACACACAGACATAACAAACACACACGCACTTTATCCAATTGCAATTCATTTTTTTACATAATCAGACCTCAACACACACGCAATGCAGACACTCACACCAACACACATACATACACAGTGGCAGAGAAAGGATTACAACCATATAACAAAAAATGAGGCTCACCATTAATTATTTACATTTTCAAATTGATTAATATTCCAATTTGATTTAAAAACAAAAATAAATGAATGAATGAGGCTCACAATTCGATTGAAATTGCATATTTTGACCTCATTCAAATCGATCGACTACCATGAACATTTTCCTTCTCTTAAAAAATTCGATAATTTCAATAAAGAAACTCTGAAATTCGGCAATCAAAAAAATACTAAATGTCTGTCACTTAATTGTTTCCACATTCAGATACCAATTTATTTAATTTAATTAATCTATTTAATTTATTTAACTATTTTTAATTTATTTATTTATTTATTTTTTTTAATTTAATTTAATTAATTTATTTTCTTTTAATTTAATAATTTAATTATATTTTTATTTATATACTGAGACTGGCAAAAATGTTCGGTCAAAATTGGCAATTCTCCGCTCCATAGCATATATTCCTTTGTGTGTCCTTTTTTATTGCAATGATTACATATCACATTTGGACATCTCTTCTAATATGTCCTTCTTCAAGACATGCCCAACAAGTAATTTTCCTGACTTTAAAATTTCTTGTATTTTCTGGAATTTCTCTATTCCACGGTCTTGTTGTTCTCCTTTTATTTTCCACTGTTTTCCATTCATTTTCTCGTTTTGTATTATATGCTGCCACTGGTGCGTTTCTTTTCTTTTTCTCATGTTCGAACATTCTTGTTTGTATTTTTTAAATCTCATCAGATTTTGTGATACATTGAATGGCTTTTTGTTTTTGTACATCATCATCATCTATCAAATTAGCGTATACGAAATTCGATAGTTCTTTCTTACCCAACTTTTTCTCTACCAATTTCTCTACTAGTTCGTCTGCCTTTCTAAATATTATTGTGGGATCACTGGAGCCAATTCTCAAATCTAACATTTCTTTCATTAAATCTAGTATGTTTTTTTCCTTGGAGAACGCTGCTCTTAACTTTTATTCACATATTTCACCGGGTGCTATTTCATACCTAATTATTGGCTCCGGAGTCATGAATTTCGTAACTAAAAGGATTTTCCTTTCCTCCGAAAATCCCATTATCTTCGCGTATCTGCTGAAAGTCTTTATAAATGCTTCCACTTTGGTCTCAGATCCGTCGAATGTTTCTGGACCATTGATATTCGGAGTCACGTGGTCATGTGTCGCCATATTAAGAACATCAATTTGACTATTCATATTTTATTTACACAACAATTTTGACAGTCCTTCAGACGATCTTTGTCAAAGCTTTCGTACGATTGCATTCTAAACTAAGTTGATTAATGAATTATTTCTTATTATTTTTTAGCAAATGGGGAAATCAATATTTTAATAAAATATTTACTCAAAACTTATTGGATAATAATTAAAATGATTATTAATTATTTAACAAATAATTTGATTTATTTATTAAAAATTGTAAAAATTAATTAACTTATTTAAAATTTTACAATTATTTGAAATTAAAAATAAATTTAAACATTACACATTTTTCGATAATAAGAATTCAAATATTAATCATCCATTTTGGTAGGAGAGACAATTCCAAAGCAACATACAACATTCAAACACAAAACATCAAACATTTAAAATATTCCTCACAACTAGTTTGATCAAATTTTCACATAATCATTTATTGTCATCGAAAATGAGTAAGTGTGCAGAGTTTGGAGAAAATTGATGGAGTAAAAGGCATTCAAAAACAGGTTTCTAAATTCCATGGATACATACATATATATACCTATGTTAGGATTTCGAAAAATACAAAGTAAATTTTTTATATAATTTTTATGTAGAAAAAATTTAAAATAATTCTTGAAGTAAAATTATTAATTTTAGACAAAATCAGAGTTACTTTAACAAAATTTGGAATTAAAAATTATAAATATTTTAGTGTTTGTTTTATTTGATCAATTGTCAAGGCTGATAAAAACTACTATATAAACAACAGTAAATTTAGTTTTAGTTTGCGTAAAAAAATTCCCAAAAAGTTTTCACAAAAAATTTTCATTTATACTAGTCAAAAAGAAGAAATTATAAAAGTAAAGTTATTATCATTTTTGTATTTTATATTTTTGAAAAACCTTAAGTAACTAATGTGGGAGAAAAGGTTTTCAATAATATATCTAATCCTTTATTTTGGATATTCAGTTTTTACTGTAATCTGTTAACTCGCACAAAATATTGATTTGTGTTTGTGTTCTGTCATCAAAGAATTCAATTATTATTATTGTTCTACGTGTAATTTTTTGTAATTTGAAAATAAAGTTTATCTAAAAGAATTTGTGTTCATCATTTATATATTTATGTTGGAAATCCTTGCTGATTAATTGGAGTCACACTAACGATTATAAATTAAAGATTCAAGATTAAAGATTTGTGTTTTAAAAAGTAAATATTTAAATTTATAGATTTTAATACCCAACACGATATATATATATTGGGTTGTTGCATAAGTTCCCGCCGTTTTTTAAACATTTATTTTCAAAGAAATCAAAGAATTTTAACAACCAAAATAATGACTCAGTTAATTATATATTTAATGAAATCAAAATTTTAACAGCAAAAATAATAACACTTCAATCAATTATGTACTCTCCTTCATTGTTCACTACATCTTCCCATTTTTCCACCAGTTTGTTGATTCCATTTCACCAGAAATTCTTAGGCTGAGTGTCGAAGAAGTTGTTGAGCCAATTCTCAAGATGATCCTGATTTTCGAAGCTAAGACCCCTCATTTCATTTGAAAGGTGGTAATCCGTCGGGGCGAGGTCTGGGGAATAGGGAGGATGTTGAAGGACCTCCGAACCGAGCTCTTGGAGTGCCATCTTGACAGTTTTTGCGGTGTGTGGTTGAGCATTGTCATGAAGGAGGATCACCTGGCTTTGTCGATACGGTCTTTTTGGTTGAATTGACTCATTGACTCGATGCAATTGGGCTTTATAGAGATTCTTTTCTACTGTCATGTTCTTTCCAAGCATTTCCCAGTGGATTAGACCTTCCCAATCCCACCATACGCAAATCATTGTCTTCATCGGGTGCATGTCTTTCTTAATCCTGGGCTTAGGCTTCTCTCCAGGACTCACCCACTCTTTCCTTTGCTTCATATTCACATAGAGACACCATTTCTCGTCTCCAGTGACGATTCTGCATAAGAAACGTTGCCTGTGGCCATGGGTTCCTTGGTGTCGAGCGTGAATTTAAGCAGCAATGGAAAGTCGCTTATCCATCTGTTTTTGGGTGAGTTCGTGCGAGACCCAAGCTCCAAGTTTTTGAGTGAAACGCATCGACTGAAGATGGCGTGAAATTGTCGCAAAATCACAATTCATCTTTTCGGCCAATTCTCTGCATATCTGGCGGACATCTTCCTTCAAAAGATCCCCAAGTTGGTCCTCGTCCATCTCGACTGGTCTTCCGGAACGAGGAGCGTCGTTGAGGTCGAAATTATCGTGTTTGAACCTGGCAAACCAATCCCGAGCAGTTCTTTCAGCTATAGCGTCCTCTCCATACACGGCACAAATATCTCTGGTAGCTTCACTCGCTTTTTGACCTCGATTAAAGGCGAAAAGAAGGAGGTGTCAAAAATGCGATTCTTTGTCGACTTGACAATCCATTTGACGATTCTAAAAAAAGACAAAAAAATAATATAGGTAAAAACGATTACTTTAATCTTGTAGAGCACAGCACGGGCTTTTTAATGATATATAACACTTCGCCAAACATCAAATAGTTTTTGTAGAACAAATAGTTTCATGTAACGGCGGGAACTTATGCAACAACCCAATAGAAAGTAAACAAATAAAAACTAATGGAATAAAAACCCAGATAATTATATTAACGATTATATGAGCCGATAGAAAACTTGTAAAAGTTTGTAAAAAATTGAAATACAAAAATCATAATTTAAAGACGAAATGAGAGTCCAAGTATAGAGAATTTAAAGTTTCAAAAGATAATCAATTGTACAAATTGCAAGTCTCTTCAAAACATCCATAGAGAGAATCGATAAAAAGGACGGCTAGGATTAATAAAACTTGGATTCTTCTACCCATAGATAATTATTTTTTTTCGATAATATAATTTTAAATAAAATTTTTCACTAATAAAAACCGCATCGTTTTCACTGGAAATTAATAATAACAATAAATTTTATTATTTAGTTGGCCAAAAAGGATATTCGATCGATTGTGATTCAACAAAAATCGATTTCAACTGTGAATAATGATCTAAAGTTTGTCGACAGTTTTCGCGACCAAATCCAGATTGCTTGATGCCGCCAAACGGCATTCCTGGGGGATAGGCATTATATGTGTTGATGTACACATTCCCGCATTGTAATTGTGCGGCCACTCGATGAGCTCTATTGATATCTTTCGTAAATAATCCACCAGAAAGACCAAGAGTACTAGATAAATTATTTATATCATTATAAAACCAATGATATATTGATATTGACGTGTTCGCTCGAGACTGTATTTAAATTTGAACTCAAATTAAAAGTTGACATAACACCGACAATTTATTTCTAAAAAACCGGATTTTCCACAACAAATTATTGATTAACAATTTAAAACTTATTATACAAAAGCAAATTGACGGATCAAGAATGATGATGTAAAAATATACTAAGATCAGTAAATATGCGTTTGTAAATAAATAAAAATAAACGTTTGTTATTAACAATTTCTAATCAGAGCACGACTTTTAAGTCTCGGAAAATTAAATGGTTTCTTTAAATAATAAATTTTAGAAAAAAATGAAAAATTCAAATAAATTTTAGAAATAATGAACGATTTCCGTAAATTTTAGAAAAAAATGAAAAATTCAAATAAATTTTAGAAATAATGAACGATTTCCGTAAATTTTAGAAAAAAATAAAAATTTGAGTAAATTTAAAAAAAATGAAAACTTCAATTTTAAATTATTATTTTAAATATTTAACTTAAAGTTTTATTTTTGATTTTAATCTTTAAAATATTTAATTATTTAAATCTCAATCAGCGAAATAAAAATTAACTAATTCTTTGTAGACAAAAATTATATTTATATTTTCTTTATATTTATAATTATGTTTATTTTATTCTATTAATTTATATTTTATAATGTTAATTTTTTTTCTAAAATTTATAATTTTTAATTTTTTATAAAATTCACTCAAATTTTTAATTCTTTTTAAAATTTACATGAATTTTTGATTTTATCTAAATTTTACTTCAATTTTTTATTATTTCTAAAATTAACTTGATATTTTCATTTTTTACAATTATAATTTCCGACACTTAAATGTCGTGCCCTCATTTTTAATATATATAACGTAATACATTAAGAAAATTCGGACCAGGGTAAAACAAAAGTTTTGGGTTATATCACAAGAAAATAATGGTTATAGAAACTAACAAATGTAAGTAAGTTATTGTAATTAATTGCATCATCTTAATTTGTTTAAATAATATAGTTTTTTGTAAATCGAAAAAATCATCTTATTTTACATGCTATTGCGGCAATGAAAGCAATCAGTAATTTGAAGAAATTTGATGGTGGCGAGGACGTCGAACGTTGGATCGACAGATTCGAGTTTACCATCGAGGTGGACGGGCTAATGGAAAAAGAAGTCTAATTCTTGGTCATGCTGTTGGACGGGCCGGCATACGACACGTGGTAAGGCTTATCGCTGGATCAACAGAGAAATGCCAAGGAAATTAAAAGTGAGTTGCGCCGAGTGTTTGGTTTGGGGAGATTTGACACATGGCTGTTGCTTGGTCAAAAGAAGATTCTCCCGGGTGACAGATTGGACGTGTCGGCGGCCGAGATCAATCAGCTAATACGCCTCATCAACATCATCAAGAAGTGATCAGCTAATATCGCCTCATCAACATCATCAAGAAGTGATTGCGGCGACCAACACTAAATTTCGATATATTGGTTGTAATCGACTTGGACACACGCAGAAGACGTGTAGGGTTAAATGCTTTAAATGCGGAAAAGTCGGCCATATAAAAAAATAAATAAAAAAAGATTTATAACTGATTAATAGAGTAATTTTTTTGCAAAAAGTCAAAATAAAATTTAAAAATTGATCAATTTTATTTTTGACTTTTTGGAAAAAAATTCCCATATTAATCAGTTATAAAGCAGTTATAAATTATAACTGATAGGTAGTGGATTTTTTTATCAAAAAGTAAAATTTTAAATTTAAAAAGTAATCAATATTTTATAATTTTTTATCTCTATAGAAACAAATTTTCCGGAAATCCCGAAATCTTGGAATCCATAGCATTTTTATCCCGGGATTTCTGGATTGAAATATTGTCCGGGATCCCGGGATTGCCAGCCCTACATGTTACACATGAGAGTTGGAATCTATTTTTGAGAATATTGGTTCTGAAGCCCGATAAACAAGGATAATACCAATTAATCCCTTGGAATGTGTAAACAAAATATTGTCAAGACTTGTAAGATCAATTATCTAAGACAGGGTTCGGCAACCTGCGGCTCGCGAGCCACATGCGGCTCTTTGGATGTGAAGCTGCAGCTCTTTAGTTCCATACGAAAAGTATTTGGAATTATTTAAAAATAAGTCCAGATTCTTTTATTTTTTTAAATTAAAAAACAAAACACAATGTTCCCGAAAATAACCGAGTGTTACGAGGACACGTTCTGACATGTCCGTTCGGGCAGTCGGCGATACCCGCATACGACAGGCCGCCGCGCGAGACAATGTTTGGTGTCTATTGGATTCTTGCTCACAAGACATTATAACGAACACCAAAACCTTTTAAACCCGCTGCAGAAGAGCCTAAGACCGTATGATGATTGTGTTATGCACAAATGTTTTCAAAGTATTTACGTAGTTTTCATTAATATCAAAAATAGATGTCTGTGAATTGAGAATCATACAATAACTTTTGGCGTTTTAGAGGTCACCCCTATGGATGGAAAAGTAAAGACCTAATTTCTTATAGTTTACCCATTTGCGGGTGTGAAGGTGCGGGTGAAGAACAGAACCCTCCTTCGGACAAGGACCTGGCCATCTTCAGGAAACGACCAACTGCACGTGGACGCATCTACTTTGCCACTTCCATCGTAGGATGTATACGTCCCGTTTTGGGCCCCGCCCTCCGTTCTGTTGCATTCAAGGCAGTACACAACATAGCACATCCGGGTTCCAAGGCGACCTTCGAACTCTTGCGTACTAATGTCATCTGGCCATATATGCGGCGAGATGTCAAGTTATGGTGCAAAAGCT
>MQRK01237427.1:35408-46839 GCA_001938485.1 Girardia tigrina | reverse complement strand
ATTACCTTCTTTTTATAATACTTTCCGTTAAATTGTTATCGATATTATAATTGTTGTTATCATTTTATTATTTTGTTTATTTTGATAACTAAATCAGTCTAATACGACTTATACATAGTCCGTTAGGCCAATTTAGCATTTGAAACATCTTTTTTTTGAATAGTAATAAAAACAGTGTTTCAACACCTCTGTGGAAACACCGTTTTTATAGGACCAATCCAGAATTAATGTCATATTTTTTGACACATTGAGTGAATGATATAGATGTGAAAAAACAAATCTATATGGAAGAAGCGAAATCCCAAGAAACAATCAAACAGTGATCGAAAAAATGGACAATATTAAGAAAGAAGTCCAATCGGGAGATATCGCAAATATCCATCGACAGAAGACATTCGCAAATGTTCTTAAAGAGACACCAGCATTACCGATTCAAACAAATCAACAAAGGAGAATCTCAGAAACAAGAAATTTCAACAAGCAAATGCCAGTGAGACAAAATTACGATGGAAACAGTCGGAATACAGTGATATGTTATGGGTGCCAAAAAAGTGGTCACCTTCGCCAAGATTGCCCCAATAATATTCAGATTTGTTATGGATGCAAAGGTGAAAGGCATATAAGAAGAGAATTTCCCTACTTGAAGTGTTCAGTGGTCAAGTTTCAAGGTCATAAGGCTTAATCAATGTTTCAGAAAAGGTTTTCAAACAACCCAATCGAGCAAAAACAATTGGAATAATAACAGAAGACATCGAATGGTTCAACGATCAGTGGCCGGGCTCAATGACGCAGATTGATCACAAATCGAAGGGTTGAAAACGGATAGATACCCAAATGTGCAGACTCAATCAGATCAGGTGATGATTGGAGCCATTCATTAAAAAGTAAGATTAGTCTGGATCCATGTAATTATATTAGTAATGTAAATTGTAATGATAATATTTATAATAATTAAACCAGCGACTACCCATATGAAGCGTGTGCGAAGAAGGCCGAAATACTTGGATGACTACGTCGTAGATGGGGATTCGGGTACAGACGAATCTGGCGGGGATGGGCGATGAGATGATAATCGAAAATAATAATCTCGTTAATTCGATTTTTATATTTTGTTTAAATATTTCGATCTTTACGAAAAACGTGTTTTTTCTATTTAATAAAATTTAGGAATTTGTTATTCATTGTCATTCTCTACAACATATTATTATTTTATAATACTATTTTTTACTAATTATCATATTGCATATATATATTAAATTTTAATTTGGATCCAGATTAATTTTATAAACGCATGATTTGTTTTAATATTGTTTTATTGCACAAATTTGAATATTAATAAATTTTGCGATAATTTGTGTGATTCTTTTTATAATGGAAGATACTTGCACATTTAATGAAAAGATTTGTCTTTTTGAAATTCCACGTTTTACAACAGATAGTTTTTATTACAGCGTAGATAGATAATAATTGGCATTCTTACAACCCATTTTACTGTTTTTGTGATATATAGTTAATTAAAAACATTTTTAATATACATTCTGACTTTTCAAATATTATAAATTTTTCGAGATATGCAAAACTTATGAACAATTTTTGGGGTCGATTTTTTCTTTCTCGACTTAAAAAAACTGTATTTTTCACAAAACTTTATTAATGACAATAATAAAATATATACACAAATTTTCCGTTAATTTGATCATTTTGCCAACATTCATTTATTAAATTTTCCTTTCACTTTAATTTGCGAAATTTCACTTATAATTATAAAATTTATTTAGAAAATGTTATCATTAAACAGTTAAATTTTAATTTATCACAAACATTTTATATAAAAAAAATTACTTCTAAAAATACGTTAAATTTTAATCCGTTTATTATTTATTTTAAAAATTTTTATTTCAAAACTTTTTGTTTTTCTTTAATTTTTTAAAATTTTTAAATTTTAAAACAGTAATAAATTTTTTGCGAAATGAAAATTGTAAAATTTTAGAAGATGAATGTTTTATTCTAGAGGATAGAAAAAATATTCTACAATATAAATGAATTAAACTAGAAGATATTTTTTTGAATTATACCAGCAGATAAATAAATTAAAACTGAAGATAAATAAATGAAACCAGCAAATAAATTTTAATGTTAAAAATTTTTAAATTAAAAAGGTAAAAAAATAACTAAAAAAGGTAACAGTGAAGAAGAATTCATCTAAATACAAAATCAACCAACAAATTCTCAGCAAGTAAATAAAAATAGTGCAAGATCTCACAATAGGCATTGAATGAAACTTACGGAAAGATGAAAAACATTTAGTGATCTACTTCAGATCTATGAGACTGGCAAACTGAAAGAATGAAGCAATTCTACAAATGTAAATTCAAAACTTTTTGTAGATTCCCTGCCAAAATGTTCAGGATTAATCCCCAAGACAAACAAGATTTGTCAGTGTATCGATCAGAGACAAACCACTATGAGAATATTGAAGCTAAACAATCGTGGAATACCGGATGAGATAAGAGAAGCGATTGAGGCCATATTTGTAAACTTTCAAAAGCCAGATCAAATAAAAGAAACACTGGAAAAAAATTTCCTAATAAACAGCTGCCTAATTGGATTCAAATTTGCAACTTCATCCAGACAATCAAGAAAAAATGGATCCAAAACAAGCATTAATTTAGCAGAATTAGATGAATGATGCAGTGCTAGAAGTCAAATCCCATACAACCAATATTTAAATAATATTTGCTCAAATGTGACAGGAAAACTGTCACTGGTAAAATGGAACCCAAGTTCAATATCTGGATATGAATAATACGATTGACCTCATTATGCAAAAAATCAAAACACCTTTGTGACGATACAATATACAAACTGATTTATCAAGGATATGCAGTGTTAATGGTTGGAACAACAATTTGAACAAATGAACGTAACCCATATTTATATTCATATTATTTATATTCAAATCAACTAAAGACATGTGCTACACAATTTGACAACTTTTATTATGAACCTGACACATTAAAATTAGATGCCGCATCGACCATTGGATTCAAGTCAGCATTTTGTGAAAATTCATCTAAATTTATCTCATGGGATCATTTATTTATCTTCCGAATTAATTCATTTATCTACTGCGTTTATTCATACACATAAAGAAATACATAAAATAACTTTTTTAAATGGCTTTTTAATATAAAAAAATTGACGATCTGTATTGATCTATAATTCTTTATCTTTATATTTTATTTTTAAAATTATATCGGTCAACATATTTTATGTTCCTTGTTAGTCAATCATTGTTCTTTCTGTCTTGTAATACGTATATTTCAAAAATGTTATTGGGGTTTTTCCGATTAAGAATTACAGCTAATTATATGTTTGATATAATTAGGCAATAAAAATTGCTAAAATTAGTTTATTTGAGTGATTATTACAAGCTTTTTTATTATAAATATAAATATATATTTTATGTTATGTTCGGGCCAAAAACATCCTGATTAATATTGTTACAGGTGGTAAATTTTCATCAAAATATTAGTGTTCCCGTATCACTCCTGTTCTTGAAAAAGAGTATGAAATATGATTACGATGTAAATTTGATTGACTTTCAAAAGATTTAACACATTATAAAAGAAAAATATTTTCTTTCCTTCATAAACCATTTCGTTTTTAAATATTAATAAAATTTTATAATTTTTTATTATTTTTTCTTTGAAATTTAATTTTATGTTTAAAGAAAAAGATAAACTGACAGAGGAAAGGAAATAAGATTAATCATCAAAAAAGAAATAAGATTTACATACAAAAAAATAGTTCAGTAAATTGTAAAGAATTTGATATTTTTAATTATAAAATATTTAAATTTAAAAAAAAAGGAAAAATATTTGTTTGCAAAAAGTATTTTAAAGAAAACAGTTTATTTTTAATTAAAAAGCATAAAGTTATTTAATAAAATGCTAAGTTTTTATTTAATACTAGGTTAAAAGGAATTTATTTATAAAATCAATTTTATTTAAATACTCAGTGTGAGGATTTTGGGAAAGTCGTATAAAGTTTTGAAATTAAAATCTAACAAAGAGATTTCGAAACCTTTTTTAAATATAAATTAAAATATAAGAACTTTACGATAAGAATACAATAACTTAATATATTTTATAATAAAAAAATGGAAATTTATTATAAAATAATTTAAATTTAAAGTGGTAATTAATTTTGATATAAAGAATTTTATAAATTAAAATAAAAACTTAATAAGTTTTAAATAAAATTTTTAATTAAATTCGAAATAAAATAGTTTGATTATAAATTTTGAAATGTAAGACTTCAATAATGTTTGAAATAAAAAAAGGTTTTTAATTTGAAATAAAATATTAGGTTGAGGAATAAATTCCCGCCGTTTTTTGAATTTTTAAACAATCTTTAATCAATTTAATATTTAAATCAAATATTTTGATGTAATGTTATATGTTATTTGAAAGCTATTGTTTTGCTCTAAAACATGGTGTATTTTGTTTTTTATTCAGATTAATTTTTGTCGATTTTTAGACCATTAAAATGAAGTGTCAAGTCGACAAAAATGAACATTTCCGACACCATCTATTGTTTGCGTATAATCGAAGCGCCAAAGCCGCAGACGCTGCCCGAGAGCTTCGTGCTGTATACGAAGAAGGTGCCATAGCTGATAGAACCGCTCGTGATTGGTTCGCAAAATTTAAAATTAGCAATTTTGACATCAAGGATGCACCTCGTTCAGGACGACCAAAGGAATTCAATGAAGAGCGTTTGAACAAACTTTTGCTTGAAGACGCGCGTCAAACCACTCGAGAATTGGCGGAACAAATGGATTATGATCAAAAAACTGTCGTGAACTATCTGAAATCAATGAGAAAAGTTCAAAAAATGGGAACTTTGGTCCCACATCTTTTGACCGAAAACAACAAAAACCAGCGATCCACAATTTCGGCGAGTTTGCTTGCCCGTCATCGCTCTACTCACGGTCATAAGCAAAAATTTCTTTATCGAATTGTAATGGGTGATAAAAATGGTGCCTGTACGTCAACATGAAACAGCGCAAAGAATGGCGTAGCCGAGAAGAACAATCGACACCGCGAGCAAAATAGGATCTTCATCCACGAAAGACAATGCTATACGTTTGGTGGGGTTGGGAAGAGATTATTCATTATGAATTGCTTCCTTGAAACCAAACAGTGAACGCAGAACTTTATGTTCAACAGCTGCATAGACTCAACGCCGTTATAAGACAAAAACATCCGGATCGACAACATGGCGTTATTTTGCAACACGACAATGTACGTACTCATATTGCCAGAATGACAAAAGAAGCCATTCAAACGCTTGGTTGGGAAGTGTTACCGCACCCTCCGTATTCACCTGACTTGGCTCCATCTGATTTTCATCTTTCCGTTCGCTTTCTAACGCTTTGCGTGGTGTTTCATTTAACAATGATGGAGAACTGCAAGTTTGGTTGGCTGAATTCTTCGAGTCAAGACCGGGCGATTTCTACCAAAGAGGCATTGAAAAACTCGTTGAACGTTGGGAAGAAGTCGTAAACAATGGCCGGGATTATATTTTTGATTAATTTGTAGTAACTTTTTTGTAAAAAATAAAATTTTAATTTTTCAAAAAACGGCGGGAACTTATTCCTCAACCCAATAATTGAAAAAAAACCTAACACAAGATTTCTTATTAAACCACGAAATAAAACAGATTAATGTAAATTAGAATGAAACTAAAAATTTTCAAAAAATAATAAAATATTATAATACAAAAAAATTAAGAAGACTTTAAATATTAAATATTTATAAATTTAATAATAAGATTTTTAAATTAAATGAAATAATAAATATATTTAAAATTAATTATTTTCATTTATGAAAGGTTTGTACTAGAAAAAATGAAGTGTTCATTGGAAATTTATTTAAAAAAACTGGTTTAAAACATTTGTTATTTTTTGAATATTTAATAAAAGTTTTAAAAATTTAAACTTCTAATTTTTCAACTGCGAATTATCAAAAACCAATCACTTTGCAAAAATATTAAAAATAAATTAAAAATTATTGGTTTTATTATTGATATTTAACTACTTATTGCTAATTGTTATTTCAAAATGTTTTTTGTGGATCGGTACTCAGGCGAAAAAAACTCTGAGATTGATCTGAGCATCTCATATTCTAGAGGGGCAGCAAGAAATCATATTTGGAACAGGTTTGCGAATTTTGTCAATAAGACAGAAGAAGTTGCTACTTTCAATTTAGAACAAGGCTAGGCAATCAATATAAAAATAAGACTACATATGTGAAGAAAGTTTATTGTAGGAGTAAATATGTGCAATTTAGAGAGCACCAGTGCAGTACTGGAACATATATCTAAGACAAAAATACATCCGAAGAAGTTGTTTTATTCAGCTCCGGATATCCGCATTCCTAGTTAAGAGAAATCACACATTTACTGCAACATTTACTACATTCACAATTTAGATCATCTTTATGACAATCCGTAATAGTGCCTTCGCCGGCACAAACTTTGTGAAACGTGTTTGTTTATAGAGCGTGAGTTGTGGGAATGGTGACAAGAACGAGTCAGTGTCGGAAGATCGAACTCAGCCGGAACAGTCAGAAAAGAACGACCTCGGCGTAAAATGCCCCAGCTTGCTAATATTGACGATTTTATTGTTAATGTAGATTCGAGTGATGACGAATCTGTTGTGGATGTTTGGAAGGACGAAAATGCGATATTTAACAGTGAATAAAAATGTTGTTTTAATATTTAGCTGAATCTGTGGAAATTCAAATTGTTGTATTTTGTAGTTAAATTAAAAGATTTTCAATCGTTTCGTTATCTTACAGAAAATTCGTTCTGATTTGATTACTTGACTGCGTGGTAAAATGTCAGATAATATCTTCCACATTCCTCAGTAATAATTAAATCTTAACTTTTAGCAGGTCAATTAAGCACAGAAATTTTATTTCTTTCACAAAGTCTTTTATAAGTTTACTTTTATGCACCGCACTATTATCTTACTGGAAGTTTAAACAATCACCACAGTTAAGTTTTATGATGGAAATAGCATAATGTATTAATAATTGATCATAATCTTTAGATCTGATTAGTCCGTTAGGTAGTACCATCATCCAGACCATAACACTACCCCTTTAAGTTGGTGCTTTTGATGAGTATATTTTCGAATTTTTTGGAAATATGTTCTCCAATCGTCGAGCCCATCCAATGTGAATTTTTTCTCATCCGTAAATATTGCCGTTTTCCAATAGTGATTTTCACTAATCCATCAAGAATTACAGGGTTTACAACTTAATTTAAATATTTACTATGTTATCTTAAATACGATCAAACTTCAAGTAAATACTTTTAAACTTAATTTAAATACTTTCAAGCTTAATTTAAATACTTTCAAACGTTATTTAAATCATTAAGATATTGGATTTTTTATTTAGATTTTATAATGCAAGAATAATGATAAGAAGGATTACAAACTGTGAACGAACACTTATAATAAGAAAATACGAGAATAATATTAGCATTAAGCAAATATCGAAAGAGCTGGAAATAAATCGAAATACTGTAACTTCTATCATCCGATTATATCAATAGACTGGCCGTATTGAAACAAAAAGCATTCGTCCACCTCGAAAGAAATTATTGAAATCCGAAATGAGGACTTTCATCAGAGAAGAGGTTGATCGTGATGTATCTTTAACATTACAGGCTATAAAAGTAAAAGTACATACCCATTTTAATATATATTGTTCGACTAAAACGATCGAAAATGCACTTAAAGACCTCCACTACACATTTAAAATAGTTGTGTTAGTGCCCAAAAGGCGAAACATCGAAGGCAACATAAACACACGGGAGGCATATAGTGAAAGGTATCTGAGAATGGATGATTCCAATATCGTTTTTATCGACTAATTCGGCGTGAGCTGCTCAACAAGGCAAAGGTTTGGCAGAATAAAGGCTCGAAAGCAAGTTCGTGCTATTCGGTCTAAGAATGTTTCGGTGTGTGCTGCCATCTGTAAGAGGATGATTTTATTACATGATACCAGAGAATCTGCATATAGCCGTGAAAGTTTCATAACTTTTTTATCCAATCTTTTGAACAAAATCCGGATGGAACAAGTGGTTCATGTTACTATAATAATGGACAATTGCAGCATCCACAAAGGAGAAGCTATACGCGAACTGATTCAAAGCCAAGGACACGTGCTGTTTTTCATACCACCGTATAGTCCACAACTCAATCCCATTGAAGAAACATTTTCTAAATGGAAATCCGTGATAAAAGATTCAAATGCGAATACTCGTGGCGATCTAATCAATGCAATTAGTAGTGGAATGTCGAGGATAACGGAAAAGGACTGTATTGGCTTTTTCAATCACGTCCGCGATTTTGCTGTAAAAGGACTAGGAAGAGAAGAGTTGATTAATGATTAAATGTATTGTTTTGATCCTTTTGACCTTAGTAATCATTATTTTATGTATATTTAAAATAAGTTTGAAAGTATTTAAATTAAGTTTAAAAGTATTTACGTGAAGTTTGGTCGTATTTAAGATAACATTTAAATTAAGTTGTAAATATTTAAATAAATATTTAAATTAAGTTGTAAACCCTGTATAATCAATTCTATGATTCTTCGGGTTCCTTGATAACGATATTTCTGTTTTATTTTTTTGATATTTGTAACCCATATATTTCAGATTTCTTTGTACTGTACAAGTTGCACAATTTAAATCGTATTCTGCAATCAATTTGGTCAAATTTACTTTTTGAAAATTTGACTGCAAATGTTCAGTCGTCCTCTTAATTGATAACTTCAATTTTTTGTTAATTTTTGTTACTATCCTATTTTGTTGAGACATCTTTTCGTATTATATCGACAAAGATTAATTGCCGAATTTCTATAAATCGATAATCATTTAAAAATCTCTAAATAACTCAATTCTTCCATTTTCCACTTCTTTTCCAAATGTCTTTCAAAATTACTTCTCATTTCTGTCTAAAATTTAAGAAAATATATATATGTATATTAACAATTAAACTGGGTAAATCATTTAATAATATAAAAAAAATTTACTGTTTTAAAAAATACGTCGACTTTGAATTTATACGTATAAATTAAATTGAATTGATTTACTTAAACAAAATGCTTCATTCATTTCCATTTATGCTAAATGTTGGCGTGGCATCCACCAGGAGAAGCTTTGTCGCCAGCCACACAAATGTGGGCAGTAATGTCGGTGCCGCGGACGACTGAGCAAGCTCGCCTACTTGGCGGCTCCACTGAACTGACGGTAAACCNNNNTCATCGGAAGCTCACCAGTTCGGTCGCGCTTGCCGCCGCAGCCTGTGACATTATCAGTCAACTCTCTCCGAGACAGTCGCGCGTCGGCTTCAATCGCCCCCAGATCCTCTGAGCGAGCGGTCGGAATCCGACCTAGCGGACCGGTGTGTCAGCGGTGAACGACTATCACTACGTGAGACGACGCTAGATGCGACAATCCGTGCGAAAAGTTCCGGTCCGCGAGAAAAATAACGTTTGAAAAAGTCATATTGAGCAAAGTTTTATTCATATCAACGAAAGTTTTATTTACATCGACATCGACATCCTAATATTTTCATAATTTAATTAAAAAAGTGAAGCGGTAAAACAACGACATTGTCAGTTTGAATTTTTTTTAACGTTATTGTTTTTTATTTCATTCTCTTCATTTTTTGGTTGTTTTTGAGGATCACTACAATAAATATAAAACTTGACAAACTTGTTGTATTCACGGCAATCAATACTCAAAATATTGTTTATTTTCTTTTATTTCTTAAAAAATACGAGTGTTTTAAAAAATTTTCGCTCACTTTACTTGAATGCATTGAAATCAGATAAACACGGGTAATATTTTTCAAGCTTTCCAAAGCTTGAAGAATGAGGTCTGAATCATTTTTGTAAAGTAGGTAATAATGAAGATTCAGTTGTTGTTATCTGCTATCAAGTCGTTATTGATGATGATATTCATGAATTGAATTGTGATTTAAATGATAATGGTTTGACGCTTGGGATTTCTACATCGCGTCTAAGTTTAAATGTCTTTATGAGATAAATTACATACCAATGCAACTTATAAACTTGTGTTTGAAGGTATGCCCGCTCATGGCATAAGAGTGAAAATGAATTTATGATATGAATTTACAATATCATCTTAGCTAGATTACTTAATGTTCAAATGAAAAACAATACACCGAGAGGCAGAATTTTTAAACTCTTAGAATAAATTGTTTAAATTCAGATGCATTGAATGTCCTTTTAAATACAGTGAAGCATGCGCATCTTTTGACAATTTAGAGATTTAAAGCAGTCGTAATGAAAGATATCAATTTGCTTCAGCTTTCTTAAAATTCAGAATTTTTTTATAAAGCTTTATCATGAATGGAGAAATGAGAAAGCCTTCCTTGATTGTATGATTAATTCTGGATGGTTCTCTAATCATGGAAATTGGTATAAAGACGTAAAGAGAAGACCATCTTCTACAAATAATGTTATTAAAATCAAAGATACATTCAGAGAAAGGTATTTATGGACGTTTCATTGACTTCAATCAAAGGTTTGTCTAATATGAATAAGAATAACGATTATAAATATATTATTTTGTAATTTAAAATGCAAATTATGCTCGAACATTTAATTTTCAAGAACATCAAAAAAATATCAATTTTTCATCTTGGTGAAGCAACACATTTTCAAATACTAAACTTAATATGCAAAATTTAAAATAACCCTCACAATTTTAATGTTACAAAATCTTAAATAAAATTATTTTCCGTGTTTATATTCCCTGATTCATTTTTTTATGTAAAAAAATATAAAAATATTAAATTTTGTTGAAATATTGTTAATATTATCTTCAAAAACCAATTAAATTAATTTTCATTTTTAATGAAAATTAACAATAAAATTACAGAAAAATATGTTTTCATAATTTTTAATGAAAAAAATTGAAAAATAACTATATTTTATTATCTTTTAATATATTTTTATTATTTATTGTTCTTTTCAATCATATTTTTAAAACAAATAAAAAACGCAATAATAGAAAATTTCTAATTGCTTCAATTTTTCCGTATGAATCAACATTTACATTTAGAATTATTCATTAATAATTTTGACTTGGTTCAATAAAAACGAAATTTGGTCGCTGATATCCTTGATCTTTTTTAGACTCTATCCGGAGAATACGACTCAAGTGTTCTTATATATATATATATATATATACAGCTGTGGACAAAAGTCTGTTGACTCTCACATTTTAGCACAATATATTTGATAAATTTATGACATTTACAGCAGAATAGTTATAACATTTAAATAATGTAACGGGTGTATACAGCCAACTTTTTATAGTATAA
>MQRK01237427.1:16076-27960 GCA_001938485.1 Girardia tigrina | reverse complement strand
ATCGAACTTCTTCCACATCCTGCCTACAGTCCTGATTTAGCGCCTTCGGATTTTCATCTTTTCCGAGCTATGTCGCATTTTTTGAAGGGAAGGAGCTTTTCCGATATCGACGACGTCGAAAATGGGTGTCGAGAATTTTTTGCTTCTAAAGACAAAACATGGTATCGACGCGGAATAGAACAACTTGCAGAACGTTGAGTAAAATGTATTGAACATAATGGACTTTATTTCGAATCATAATTTTTATTGTGCGTTGTTTTATGAACATTTTAATTTTTAATAAAAAGTGCCCCACAACTTATGACTCACCCTAATATAAGTATTTATGATGACATATTTCTTTTAATTTAAAAATTTTAACAAAAATTTAATAATTTCATAAAACAAAAAACAGAGTTTCAAATCTAAGAAACTGACATTATATAAAAAATCGATATATTTTAATGTAGAAATAACCAGTAAAAGTTTTGAAAATAAAAATTTAAAAATATTCTGAATATTCAATTAAACGGGATAAATTTATAATGTAAATTATACAATAAAATTATTTTTATTTTAAAAAGAAGGATAAAGAAATTATTTTACTTTTACTTTTTTTATTTACTTTTGAATATAATTTTGCAAGAATCGGAATGAATTTTGTTTTATTCATTTATTTCTATTGTTAAATGAGTCAATTGAAACACCTGTTGCAATTACCTTTTTTACAATTTCCAATACTTTTATTGACGTTGGCAGTAAAGGAGATGTCTTGATTATAGATAGAAAAAACACAGAAAATATGCATATAATAAATTTAACATAAATTTCCAAATATCTATAATATAAAATGACTAGATTGATAAATGGTTTGTTATCCTTCTTTTATATTTTTTATTAATTTTATTAGATGACTCCCCAACATATTTAAATGTATTATATCAATCTCATTTTCAAATTAAGATTATAAATATTGATTTCATTGGTAAGAAACAAAACAGATGTAATAAAATTGATTCATAAAGAAGCTTCTTCAAATAAATCAACATTCTTAATCCCAACCTAAACTCTACCTCTAACTCTTAATTATTATATGAATGTGATAACTAAAAATAAACCTTGTTCATATAATACGTATAATGGAACTAACTGGAAAGAGGAAACTAAAGAGGTAGAGGATGTTACTATTGGAACAAAAGAATGTTTACAAGCTGAATTATACCACTTTTGTGGAAGGAATCAACAAAATGTTCTCAAAATCATAGTATGATCTATGGATGAAAAGTTCGAAATGAGTTAACAAAATCCCATCTCTTATTGAAATACAAATGCTCTTGTTAACAAAAATAAAATTCAATTTATTTTTTAAGAGTTTTGCTTTATTTGAATTGATATACTCAAACGTTTTATACTCAAATGATTTTATTTCGAATATAATTTTTATTCATTTTAGAATTTATCAATTTTTCAGTTCATTTTTCGAACAGTTTTGCCAAACGAAATTTTGTAGTGTTATAAGAAGTAACTTTTAATATTAAAAAACAACTTTACAATTACTTTTTTGTTGTAATATGCTGAAGAAAACAACAAATTTGCAATTGTCTGATGTAAGACGAAATAAATTCTATAGAAATGTTAAAATTTCTTTTTTAGAAAAAAACAACAAGAACAACAAATGTTACAAATGATATTATTTAGAATATTTTTATAGAAAATTATTTTAATTATTTTTTTTTGTATTTAATTTATTTAAATTTAATAAATTATATATATTTTTTTACGAATGAAAAACAAACGGATTTTTTATTTTAAATTATATTTGCAATAAATTCACATTTTTTTCCTTTTAATGCAAATTACAGATGAAATATTTAGTAAATATATTTTTCCTAAATCTCCATAAATTGAGAGTATTATTTTTTTCTGAATTTAGGATTAATTTTTGTTGTGATATATAATTTTTCTTTAAACAAAAATTATAATCAAGAGGATGAACCTGTGAAATAAAAATTATATTTTTGTTTTTTTTGCGATCGTTGAACACATTTTTGAATATGAATATTGATCTTAAAAGATCAGAAAAATTTGATCTTTGTAAAGTATATCGGATCATATAGAGTAATTTTTAAAGGAAATAATATTTCTAAAAGATTATTTAAATGGCTATTCTATTTTAAAAGAATTGCACAACAATATTACCCTCAGATGTCTTATGTAACTTCAAAGATTGCGCAATTTTGTCCCAGTGACCTTTGAGTTTGAGAAAAAAACATTTTTGTTTATGTAATATATTGTTTTTATCTTTTGAGATTCTTTTTAAATGTGTTTTTAAAATATTTGTATTCACCACAACTACTACCCATCATCTCATCAGAGTTTTTAATTACAATACTCTTTTAATATAATTTTTTATATGAACTTTTCAGTCAAACAATGAATTCATTAATCTAAGGATAAAGAGAATTTTACTTTATTTAAAATTTTATTTGTCTCTTTGAGGTTGTAAAAGTACACGTTTTGTTGAAGTATAACATTACCTTAATAAGTATGAATTAAATATTTTTTTTTAATTATTATGGTACTTCGAGTTTGTGATTTGTAATATTTAAGATTTGTATAAGTTAAATGTTATTTAAGTAATAATTTTTAATATAATTCCTAACAGGTGCATAAGATAGCAACCAGATTTGCTCCTCCATGGACCGTGTTGTTACTAAAAATGAGAAGAGCATAACGTGAAAATTTATTTGAATTTAATCAATTTATTGAAATTTCAAATATTTTCGATAAATCACTATTTCTTCTAAGTCCATACAAGAGTTAAGAAACAAAAATTCAAATAATTTAAATATGACCGAAGTCGACGAGACATTCTTTTATTAAAGATTAATCATTTTATAGTACATGAGTATGCAAGTTAATACCTTTTATTTATAATGGAATACGACTTTTTGATCGAACATATAGCTTTCTGAAAAGAATGACTAACTGATATTTATTAGAGATCCGAATTGTACCGAATTACTTTCATTTGACCATATAATCTCGCCAGTGAAAATTAAACAAGCGCATATCGGGTTCCGATGAAATTTCTTTATATATACATATATATATATATATATATATATACAGAGGTTTTTAAGACCATTTTGGGTGCACAATGTACAATGTCATTCTTCTACACAATGTCATTTATAATTATACTTATTTAATAAGTATAACATATTCTTTTGTTCTTAACCCTTTAAATCCAGTGTGCAAATGTATTGTAGAAATTTTTGAATAAAAATAAATATGCTATACTGTACACCAATATTTTCTTAGGTTACACCAACCTGGAAACCTTAAAAAGGTCCTTTATATATTTATATTAATTGACAATTATTGCAAGTATAGTGAATGTCTTTTATTATATTTTAGGGTAATTAATTTGTTTGTGTCATTATGTTTTTATTTTTATTACTGTTTTAAAAATTATTGTTGTAATTTTACTTTTATAAATATCTATAAAACAAATGAAGATGAATAAATTCAATGCAGTTATTGATTAAAAAAATCAAAACATAGAAAGATAAGTAAAGGTTAATCAGTAAAGATAATCCCCTTATCATCCTCAATCATTTGAATCATTTAAATTGACAAATTCTGCACCATGACCAGTAGTGATCTTTTCGACCTTAGCCTTCGCTACATCTCCATATTTGTAGCTTCTTTTCCCGGGCATTCCATACTCAATCCACTCCATTCTTTTAAATCGTCTATATATTGCCTCTTTGGTATTCCTCTTCGTCTTTCTCCTTCCACTCTTCCCTCAATCATAACCTTTGCTAGTGATTGTTTTCTTATTTGATGTCCGTAGAATTTCAGCTTTCTTCTCTTGATGGTCTCTGTTATTGATTCCGGTCTTTTAATTAATATTTTCTATCACTCTCCTCCAGACAAAGTCGTTTGTCTTCTTTTCTTTCCACGTGATCTCCTGTAGCACTTCATTTCAAACACTTTAAGTCTATCTATGCTTTTCTAATTTATTGTCCAAAGAGGAGTGTTACCCAGACAATAGCCTTAGTGATCTTCATTCTGCTCTTGAGATGGATTTCTTTGAGGTTAAACACTAAGATAAACTTAATCATTGTGCTTGTTGCAATACCGATCCGGATTCTGATTTCTTCTTCGCCTCCCCCGTTCTCTGTGATAGTAGAGCCTAAGTATTTGAAACTCTTAACTTGTTCCAGTTTCTCCCCTTCAATGTCGATCTCCAGTTTAATCTCGTTGTTATGGTTTCCTGAAACCATTATTTTTCTTTTTTTGTCAGTTGATTTCCATTCCAAATTTCTTTGATGCTTTGTGTAATCTATATGTGAGTTCCTGAATCTCTGCCTCATCTTTACCGATTAGGATTTATGTAACTTAAAAATATGTCGTCAGCAAATCGAAGGTTGGTTATTCTTGTTCCTCCGCAGCTTATTCCAACATCGTCTAGATCGTCTAGTACTTCCATAACAATTCTCTCAAGGAAAAGGTTGAACAGTGTTGGTGAAAGAATGTAACCTTGTCTTACTCCTATTGGTTAGGGGTAGGCACGTTTAACGGTTAAAAACTCGCTTAAACGTTTAGTTTCAAAATATGTAGCAAACGTTTAGCAATCATTAAACGCGTTTAACCGTATTTTTCAATGTTTATTTTTCCTCGATTAAGCATGTAAATAATTAGCTAAACATTTACGATCATATAATTCTACAAATTTAATTATTGCACTATTCGCAATCAACAGAAAAAGCGCATCTTACACGTCTTATATATCCATGACAGAACATTTCCAACATCACTATAATTTTCTTAGGATACAGTTTCGGAGGAACTTATTCTTAGCCTGTCGAGGGGACAGAGGGTAGAGAGTTCATCATTTCAAAAAGCTACGTAAGTCATTCACCACTGAGGCTCACAGCAATCGACATTGTAGTTTATAATCATATAATTTATATATAATCATATAATTTTAATTAGTATAGCTGCGCTCGTCTCGGCGGGGTACTATGGTAATATCTCTAGACTTTTGTAAATTTTAGTTTCTTGTATATTTTTTATGAGTTTGTCAAATTAAGTTTTTGTGTTATTTATTTATTTATTTATTGTAGCTTATTTATCTGGTAAATTTAAAGATAATACACAACGCAACAGAAGAAGTTATTTTAAAGGAAATAAAAAACTGAGGACAGAAAATTTCCCTCGCCTCCTTTTATTTATTCCATTATAATTATTTAATATTTAGAAATAATATAAAAATCAATGGAATATTAATGATTCCATATAAAATCCAAATTCATATGTTTTACGTGTCAGACTATTACAGTAATGTTTTTAAGTAATGTGTTCTTTATGTAATTTTTTGAGTAATTCTATTCCAGCAAGCAGCGTTCGCTCAGAATCGGCCTTTAGTCATGCATCATCTCGATTACGAAAAGATCGCTCATCCCATTCACTCAATATGCTATCACAACTGATATTTTTAAAGCGTATGCGTGGTTTTTTGTAAAATGAAAATGCGTTCATTTCTCGGAAATATTATTGAGATTTTTTGTTATTATTATTCATTTTATTTTCATTCTTGTTCTTATTATTATTGTTTTAGTTATTATTATTTTTATTATTATTATTATTACTAATAATATTATTATTATTATCATCTTATTATTTTATTTATAATATAAATCACCATTTGTTCCCTGTCCGGCAATCATTAATAGTCGTTTCAGAGGGTATAATTTATTATATATGCACTATAATAATTATAAATAGTATAAATAAATAATTTACTTAATATTATTAGTGTTAGTAATAGTATTGTAGTGACATACCTAGTCACTTATATATTTATATATAACTATATATAAAATTTTAATATATAAATAAAAATATATTGATTAATTTTATTGACTGGGAAAATCGATGGGTTAATTTTGTTTTATTATTTGTTTCTTTCTTTATACCGCTCGATTGCTGTTTATCGTGGAAATAGTATTTCTAGAACCGATTTATAACATTTTGTGATTGATTTTCAACGTCCTCGTCCGAATTATATATTTAATTATTAATTTCGCCATTGTCGATATTTTAATCTTGCCAATTTTCGTTCCTAATAACATTGTCTCCATACCGCGATCAACAAACTGTTTATACCGGTTGATTAAAGTAACAATATTTTATTTAGTTTATTCTACAGACTTATTCTTCCTGTTTTTGGTTTTTGTATTATCTTTGTTATCCTAGGTATTCCTAGTGAATTTGAAAATTAGTGGGAACAAAGTCCAATATTTTTCATAGTTTATTTATAAAAAAGACCATATGTCGGCCTGTTGTCATGAAATAAAATTTCTTATAAGGAATTGGAAAAAGAATAATAAAAATTAATAATTAACAATTTTTTTAATAAAACAATTTTTGTAATAGTTACATATATGTATATTTGTGTATGTATTTATATAATGGGAAAAAGATTATAAATGCGCTGAAAAAAACCAAAACAAGCTGTGACAAAAACAACAAAAAAACAAATTACAGAAACTATAAGAAGTATCAAATAAAATAAGCGTTAAATAATACAGTCAAACAAAAAAGTTAATTCAATACGGAAATAATTATTTAACCTCAATTGTTGATTATAAGGTTCATGTAAAAGATTTTTTGAGAAAGTTTTACCTGTGATTTACAAATATAAATTTCTACAATATTCATTGTTGATTTCAACATCAATAAACTTTATTTCATCAATTATTGAGCTGGGTTCGAGCTACGAACAATTAACGCAACCTTCGAATTAATTCAATTCAATTCATATCAAATCAGTATAATTCCAGTGAATGATATTAGTAAACTTAATAACTCAATTATTTACACCCAGTAATAACATACAAATCATCAAAATATTGTTTGCACATATGGGATTCAGTGACTGTATCGAGTAAACCATTTATATATTATATATTAATATATATTTATATATATTATATGCAAAATACATATTAATTTTAGGAAAAACTAATTTATTGAAAGCCGTTGAAGTTTAAGCTATGCGATTGGATTTGTTCATAAATTAAAAGTACGCGTTTCGTCTTTAGAATTGACGGTTAAACGAACGGTTAAACGTTTAATTCTTTAAAAGGATCACGTTTAAACGTTTACCATTTTTACTAAAAGTGCTGACCCCTACTACTGATGATTGAAACCAGTCGCTAAATTACTCACTTGTCAACACTTTTGTTTTTGCGTAAAGGCTCTTAATAATTTTCGCAATCTGTTTTCCTATGTTGTGTTTATTTATAGTGTGCCATAGAGCTTGGTGCCCCACCCTGTCAAAAACTTTTTTGAAATCTATAAAGTAGTAATAGATTTAAGCAAAAGGAATTCTCGTTTCTTTTCCCAATATTTGTAACTCGATTTTGTCCTTTGTAACTCGATATGGTCTTGTTTGTACATTTAAACTTTTTGTTTCATCTGTTAAGCGTTCCAGTGAAAGATGATACCATTTTATCCTTTATAATCAAAAATTGAAAAATTAGAAAAAAAGAACTCTTCATTCACATGACTGGCTTCCTTTATCCCGATCTTTATCTACGTCTATAGAATTATTTTGGGATGTTCGTGAGAGACTCTCCCAATAATCTTTAGATGAAAACATCGGAAATTTTGTTTTACCTCATCGACAGCTGCAATATTTTTACTCCTTCTTGTGTGAGATATTTTTTAATACTCGGCTTATGAACTATAAAAGAAAATGAGTTCTTTCTGTATTCATAAAATTCAATAATGTTCCTTCAAAACTCATCATTTATCATTCTTTTTTTTAATTTTTAGCAACTCTGGCAGCAGCCGTCTCTGTTGTTCTTCTTTTCGTTCATTTCTTTATTTACATTGTAACTAAAAGAATGAAGATTAGTTGGTTGAAAGAAAAACAAAAAATGGTAAACGATCGAAGCAAAATGAATAAATTCTGTTTTGAAAATAAAAATTAAAAAAATTAATTAGGAATAATTAAAAATAAATAAATTAAAAGTAAAAATTAAAAAATAATCATTTAAATTTTTTTAAATAAATATAATTTCTTGAATTTTTCTTTCAACGAGATTAAATGATTTGGACATACATGTCGTGGTATTAACTGTCGGAGGGATAAAGTGTCGGTGGTAACTGGTATCGGCATTAAGTGTCCGTCCAGGTATTTGAAGTAAGCAAAATATAAATTTAACTATTTTTTACAATAAGAGCTATGTATAAAATGAAAATATGTAATAAATTGAAAAATGTTTTACAAAGAAAAATAGAAATCTGTGGCCGTAAAAATACATCGATTCTGCAGCAATTTTGAGCAAAACAACAATACATATTGTACGCAAGAAACTGTTCTTCGAAAAGTCATGAGTAGGAAATCGTTTAATCTCCATTCATGCTGTAGCAACATATTATATTTTTAATTTTAATATGTATACTTTAATTATCATAACATCTTATTTTCTCATCAACTCCCACATTAAAATTATTATCTAAGTATTAATAAGTCTCTCGCCATACATTATTATTTAGTTAATCCTTTTTAAAGAAAATCTTAATTCTTTTTTCAATAGCTAACAATTAATTATATTTGTATAAAAGTACAAAATAATATTTAATTATACTTCAATTAAAAATATAACTTTATCACTTTCACATAGGTTATATAAATGTTTGTTGTTGAATTATCTTTTGCTTTTTTACTGGTATTATATTATATAATTAATAAGATAGCAATTTACTTTATAAAAATTTGTTATAATGAAAATAGTTTTATTTATTATCCTATTTTTATACATAAATATATACAAATGCATACTTTCTGTGATTGATGGAACACCGATACTTGGGTACGTTGACTTGGTCGCACAAACAAAATCGTAGAATCTGGCTGATCATTCGATCTCTCGACCAGGTTTAGGAATTACATCTTATTGTTCTTTTGCTTTGTTGGGTTCTGTTTCACCAAATTTCATCCCATCGCCTAAAACTACTCGCAATTTATCGATAATCTTTCTTCCCCTCTGCAGTCGACGGATATGGGTCATTGATTGGGGGCCCATCACTCGGATCCACATCTTGAAATCCCCAGTTCTGTCAAGCACGCCAACTGCATCGACAATTATTCTTTAATATACAACGACAGTTTGTAGAACTAATATTCATTTGTTTGATTAACAATCCAAGGAACTGAATCAAAATTACGCACCTTTATCACAATAATAAATCAAGAACTGTTTTAATCCAACACATAATTCACAAATATATAATTGGTAGTATAATATGTTTTTACTTGTCAAATTACTACATTATTAAATGAAATTATTAAATATTGAGTCTTGGGAACGCAAATTTAATTTTTTGAAAATATAATTTGATTAAAGCTTCTTTTATAAAATTATTGGACATGTTTCGATACTTACATACATCATCATCAGCAATTTTCGGATATTTTAGTACATGAACATTGTATCTTTTAATACAATTTTAATAGATATATTAACTTTAAAAGGTATATTGAGAATTAAATATTATTATTTATTAAAGTATTATTGGGTAATAATGGCAAAAATATTTTAATTAAAAATTTTAAGTATTGAAATAACCTTACTTTACCCATTTTGAATGTTAATTGATGGGTCGTAGTGTCTTATTAGTAGAGGTTCACAAAACTGTTGTTCGTAATGTGAATCAAATCCCTTTTGTAGAAGAGAATACTAATCTTTTGAAATGGATGAAGTTCTATCCTTACAACATAACCAATGATCAAGAACCTTACTCGATCGACTCATTTTTCGAGTGCTCACTAATCCGGGTTTTGAGATGACGATTTGTCTCTCCAATGTGGGCCTGTGGGCCTCCCATCTCTGTAATGGTATTGAGCCTAAGGCTCTTTAGAGGGTCCACCAAACTAAAGTCCTTAAGGGCCCCCGATAGGCCTAATACGGGGTCAGTGGCCTTCCGTCTCTGAGCAGTCGGCTTACCAGTAACGAACGACCAACCATGGAACTTGGTACCATGGCCGTACATGCTGTTGGCTGTTACAATGGACGCGTAACAACCGCAAAATGAGCAGTTGAATTGTCCTCTTGCAGTCTTGTAATCGACTGGCAGTCGGTATTGTAGGTGCGTCTCTTCGACATCGTCGTTCGGCTGTATCATCGGCATACTCACAGTTGAGTTCGGCAACTGAGGATTGGATTGGTTTGATGTCGGCTCTTCTTCGATCTCTTCTTCCAAGTTATCTTCTCTCTGAGCGTTGGATGTTGGCGTTTCTTGATGATTCTTCTGAATATGAATCCTTAGGAAACCAGCAGTCTTGCATTCCCTCGGACAGTGTTGACATTGATATTTTCCTTTCTTCTGACGTGGCTGAGTTTTCTTCTCTCTCTTCTTCCGCGGGATTGGCTCTGCTCCTTCGTAATCTCTTCTGAGATGCTTGTTTAACTCCTTCACTTCCGCACATTGTTTGTAACAGGCATCCATCGGGCAGCTGTGTTCTTTCAGACGAGGTAGCACCAGTCTTAGTGTTTTCTCGTCCCCGCTTCTTTGGATTCTAAGGTGAATGCAGATACATCAGTCCCGACAAATCAGTTAAACTGAAAGGGCACTCTTTGAGGAGTCGGAAGCAGTATGTGCCCTATGAGACTCAGATTGTAGCAGCTGCCGTTACACGAGAAGCGCCTGAAAGTGAGTGTCTCTTATCCCAATTTAGATGTGTGAATGATAGCAGTAGAGACAAAATTATTAGTTTAGTGAAAGAATTCAGAGACGTATTTAGTTGGTCTAAATATGATATAGGCTTGGCGCGGAACGCTGAGCATAAAATAGAGCTTAAAGATAATGGCCCAATACAGGAGCAAACAAGAAGAATTCCGGTGGCGCTCCAAGAAAACGTTGATGAGTTTGTTGAACAGTTGCTACAGAAAAATATTATTCAACCAAGTCTATCAGAGTGGAACGCTCCTATAGTGATTGTCCCAAAAAAAGACGGAGATATTCGACTTACAGTAGATTACCGGAGACTAAATCAAAAGACTAAAGTTCCATCATTTCCAATTCCTTTCTCGATCTTTCCATCCATCTTCAGTAAGTNTTCCTGCAGAACGTCTCTTTTAAATTCACCGAAACTGTACTCGGCTCCAAAGAGCCAGTGAGTATCCACTCTGAGACATTCTACCAGATGTTGCTTTCTCCGACCGCTGATCTTCTTTCCTCCGATGAGTTCGCATCCACTGATCTGCTTGACGTTCTCCAGGCATTCTCCTAAATCGACCTTGGTATTGTGTACGATTCTTCTCCGCACGATGATATCCATTGGGCTTTGCAGTCCAATTGATATATCATCCATCCTAATCCTTTCAGCTTTCGAAATCCCCAAAGTTCGCCGAGTACATAGATTGTGAAATGCTTTCAGCTTTTTCACGTGTACTTTATTTGTCCTCCAATTTTCACAGCTGTAGTAAACCACCGGGAATACACAGCTGCTAATTATGTTCTTCTTATTCCGGAGAGACAATTTGTTGTTCCTCAACACAGGTTTGATCGTCCGTAATTTCGCTGCTCCTTTCTGAATTCTGGCTTTGATGTCCGTACTTGAGCGTCCTCCACTTTCAATTATCGATACCGGGTAGCAGAATTCGTCCATTCATTCTATTCTGGCATTCAGCTCGTCTCTTGCCGTAATGTAATTTGTTCCATTGAGATTCAGGATCTTTGTTTTGAGCCCCATATTCAAGAACACAGTGTTGAGACACGTAAGATTCCGTTCGATATTTCCATAGTCTTCGTCCAGTAAGCACAGGTCGTCTGCATAAGCAAGTCTGTTCACGGTCAGCTCTTCCCCATTGTATTTTAGTTT
>MQRK01237426.1:16688-26791 GCA_001938485.1 Girardia tigrina | reverse complement strand
TTATCTCGCCTGAATAGTTTATTATTTTTTAATTTAAAGGGTAAAATATTTTTATATTAATAAAATTTTGGTGTTTAAAAAAATGAATTCGGATATAGACGTTGCAACCACTTCTCACAGCTACAAAAATACATTTTATAACTGCTAATATCAGTCAGAATAAAGATTTATCAACAACAGCAAAATACTCGCTCGTTCAGGACAAACTAACACTCAGGTCGAACATTGGGAATGAAAATATCCATTTAAAGACAATATCAAAATTACTAATTAATTAAAATGTTTAGATTTTTCAGTAACAGAATGTCTAATATCGTCCAACTGAATCTTTGGTTCAACAATCAATCTGTGAGTCCCTAACAACGGCCGTTTCTCGTTCTCGTTGCACAATGTTCTAAGTCTCCAAGTACTGCTTGGGGGGCATGTTTTTCAAAAATTTCTTTCAATGTCAAATCTGTTTCAATATCCATAACATCTATCTGTGTTCTAACTTCTGGAGATGATAAATCAAATGATTATGTCTGGAAACGCGAAGCGATTTATGAGAAACATTTTCCTATTAATTAAGATAATTTAATCTAACAATTAAACGTGGTTTTGTTGACAAAACTTAATTTTTTTAAAAATTTGCATTATTTATAAAATAAATTTTTTTCTTTAACATAACAAGAATTTAAAGGTATTTTTTATACAATTTTGTTAGATCATTTTAGCAACGACGGACCTTATCGAGATTCATTTTTCCATTCTTTTTATTAACTTACTTTCTATATCCATGGAATTTAGAAACTGTTTTTGAAGGCCTTCTACTCAATCGATTTTCTTCAAACTTTGCACACTTACTACTTTTTCATTCTCGATGACAATAAATGGTTATGTAAAAATTTGATCGAAAAAATCCTTTTAAGATCCCAAAATGAGAAAAAAACGGAAAATTCGGAGCTATCGAAAAATATTAATTGCAAGATATCTAATTATAAATTATAAGTAGTTTATATTAATTTTTAATGTTTTTTTTAATTTTTTCATAAAGCTGATAATTTTTTTTATTTTTGGTAATTCCACCAGCAGCGCCCTTTCCGCTCATTTGGCTAAAAAATTACAAGTGTATGTAAAGAATGATATAACTCTGCAAATAAATAAATAAAAATAATATTTACCTTTTTTGTAACCAGAAATAACTCGTGAAAATTTATTATTCTATTTTGAAAAAGCCACAATACACTTATTGAAACGTTACACAAAGCACAACTCAGTACATAATTGAAACTGAACTCTAAAATTAGCAAAACAAAGTGAAAATAAAACTGCATTAAAATTGTGTTGATTTTCAGTTAGAAAAGAAATCCTAGAGTTTTGATGCCATGGGCAAATTAGAAACAAAAGTGGGGCCATCTTTTAGAAAAAAAAATTCAAAAAAATATAGATTCGAACCCAAAACAACGCAACCTCGAAAATCTAACAAAGCACAGTGAACATTAGTACTAATTAAGCAGCGTCGCAACTTCGAAAAATGTAAACGAAACGACGCAAAGCGAGATATTTGTGTATATATTAAAAAATTAAATTTAAACTTTAAATAATATAAAAAAATAAAAATTTTTAATAATATTTCTTGATAATTATTACTAAGTAAACATACTTTTATTATATATATATATATATATATATATAATTATTTGAATAATAATTATATTAAATAAATAAAATAACAAGTACAAAAAATCAAAAAAATATTATTGAAGAAGCACGAACTCAAATATTCAAATAAAATTTAATTCATTAATTTCATATTAATTATTAATCAATTAACTAATAAGAATATTTTATGTGAAAATATAAAAGGAATATTACAAATAGAGTTTGCAGATTGATATCAAACTTATGATAAATTTTCAAACGAAACCGATATGAATAAATTGCGTGATTAAAACAAACAGATTTTGACAAAATGAAATAATTTTTTTAAAGAATATTTGAAATAAGAATTAAAATATTTTTCAATTTTGTTATTAAACATTTGTTCTATTTTTGTTCAGTTCCATCTTAATTATTATTTGTTAATATTTAATAGAATTTTATTATTTATGAGTAGTATTTAATTTGAATAAAATTGAACTGAAAGAACTTTTTTGAATAAAACAATGTTCGATACACTGTTTCAAAACATTGAAAAAGTTTCCAAACTTGACTTTATTTCTGATACAATAAAAGTCGCAAAATTCTATGAGAATGAGAATTAATTTCTGATTCTCTTTTTGTAAATAACATATTAATGGTAAATAATAATTAATGACAATAAAAACCGACTTCAATTTTCAATTACACTGAATTATATTTAATAAGATCTTCAGTTTTGGCTAAAATAGATACATGATAAGCAATTTCCAACCTTCGTGAAGGATGTCAGTCCCAGGAGGGGGAAACTTTCGTAAACGAAACTACTGGTGGTTTGGTCCACCAGTTTTGACATACACTTGTTCTCATAGTGTACTAATGAAATTTTATTATCTCAATTAGTGTTTCAATTAATCTAATTTATCATTCTATTGAAAAGAGCAACCAGGCAATTTGAGGAAAGGAATATTCTTCCCAGTCGCCAATAAACGTGTCTACGAACTTCAACATCTGTTTTCTTATAAATGAATTAGAAATGAAAATCTCATAAAGGAGAGTTTAGTATAAGTTATTTTATCATTTCAAAGAATATTTATACGGACTTGAGTAATAGCCTAATATATTTAATTTTAACGATGAATATCCTCGAGTGAATTTCTATAAGTATTTCCTGAGGCTTTTAAACAAGTCGATCATTATTGATTACAGAAAAGATGAATACATTAGATTTTTTCTAAGAATAACAATTCCGTCATTGGGTGCTGATTTTCACGCTTGAAAACTTTCAAATACCGATATAACCTCTTAAATGTTGAAGTACAGGACAGGACTATAAGAACTCTGTACCAAAAATTCTGATCGCTCTTCTCATATATAACTTTCAAGTTGCTCATCGGGTTTAAAATTTTATTATTGTATTTAACCATTTTATTTATATGAATAAATACAATATATATGAATATTTATTAAATGATGAATGGAATGAATGGTCGATTTTTAATTAATATAAACAATTATATTGGGCAGGCAGCGCAGTGTAAGCTTAGTTTTGAGTCAATTCTTGACCACTTTAATAACTCCCTATGGCTCACCAACAGCTGGAGGAAAGCCTTTTTTCATACTTATATATCACATAATCAAAAAACAAAATGTAAGACCGTGTTACAAAGCAATCACAGAATCTCAAGTTTTCCATTGTGACTGTCATCCCCGTAAATCGATGATCGTATCTGTCTTGGCTCGATATCGTTCCCCGAATCCCATCGCTCTTTGTTAGGGATATCCCCATGCGTACAACTTTGAGACATCCCGGCATCTCGTTCCCCGGATCTCCTTGATGCTCCTCTATTTTTTTCGTTTATCTCCGACAATCAGAAATAATTGCTATAAGGATAACTTTTCATGGTTCTCTCAATTTTTCGGCAATTTCATAATTTAAATTTTTTGGAACGATATTTCTCTGAACGAAGTGCAACCCGCCATAATTTCGCAACGACGAGGATCATATTTCATGATTTGATTAGAAGGCTAAGAGCACGACTGATAATATCTGCGACGTTCAGTTTTTTATGATAAGTTATCTGAGCTGATATAATCGGAACAACTTTAGCTGGCAGAAAATGAGTACAAGGATATGGAACCAAGCTAGTTTGGAACCCAATCAAATCAACATTAACATCTCTATCGAACCGCAGAGAAGCAGCATATTACGCACAATCTGAACAAGATTAGTGCATTATTATCCACCATAAAGGCACGATTGGAATGTCTTAATATGGCTTGAGTGGTAAGAATGGAATTGTGAAGTCCAACAACGCCAGATGAAACCATAAGTAATACGGATAAGAAATAGCGACAATTAATATTTTTTATTGATTTTTAAAAATTTTCAATTTTCTGTCGAGTATCCACTAGTTGATATAAAAATACGATATACTGTAAAATCCCGAATATAAGCCGCAGCTAATATGATTTGCAGCTTATAAACTAAAAAACAATTCAAATTGAAGATAAGATTATTTATTTGTTTCAATTTTCAACATCAGACTCCTCAAAACCATCACACTTTTCATTGTCAATAAAAGTGAAATTTTCTAGTAATTCTACAAGGTCATGAAAAACTGCAATGTTTGGATCAGACTCGTTCACATTCATTTGATTTTCTTCAATTTCAAGAACATCGTCGTCTTCACCGAATGAAACACGAAAACCACTCAAAATGGTGGAAAGGTTTTTCTTTCTTCCCAAGAGGAGACAATCTATTCAAAAATTGTATTCCAGTCAGCTGCTTTCATATTTCCGGATTTAGTATGTTTGATGTTCTCATAATTTTTAATGATTCAATCCTCCCACTTCTTGCACAATTTTGACTTGAACGAACGGTTAACAGTAAATAAAAGTTGGCCATCTGAAATTCCCAATCTTTCGGCAATTATTGCTTCGTGTTAGGCCGTCGAACACAAATATTCTTGCGTTTCATGAAATTATCAGTCCATTCAGAGCTCGCGACAAATCCTTCAATCTTCATCTCTTTGGACATTACTTGTGCCTGTAAACGAATTCGAACAACCAACTGTGAAGTTCTCGTTCACGTTGAATTCGGATCCATTCATGTAATTTCGTTTCTAATTCCGGATATCTAGCATCACCACCACGCAAAGATCTTCGATTTGGATTCATTGCTTAGGTAACAGACTCTTGGACGATCCATCGTCAAATAACTGTTTCATTAATATCATATCGTCTTGCAGCTTCCCGTATGTTTCCTAACTGACGAGCTAATTCAATAATTTTTTGTTTCTTTGCTGAACTAAAAGATCTTCGTTGTTTCTTTTGTTTTTTTAGAATCATTATCCATTTTAATCAAGGATTCAAAACAGTGCAATAAACAATGTAAACAATATAAACAATTAAAACAAAATGGCTTTTGCCACTCTGACATTTGCTTTTTAATGATAGGTTGCTGATTTTAAAATCATGTGCCATCAAGGCAAATGGTGCTGCTAATACTTGCTGCAGTTTATACGACTAAAAAATTCACTTTCATAAAAAAAGTTCTGTGAAGCTAATACGCTCTGCAGCTTATGCTCGGGATTTTACAGTATATAGAAAACACACACCCACGTGTATATATATATATGGATAGATAAATAGTTACAGATAAATAAATAAATATAAATATACATTATTTATTTTTTATTATCTAATTTAATTGCCGAAATCGAACAAATTATATAAAACAAATTATTAAAGATGCAATAGTAACAATTTGTAAGCATTTTTCCTAAGTATTTATTTACAAATAATAATTATGACATGTTAATGATATATTTCTGTTTAAGAAGCTAATAATTCAAGAATATAAAAGGAAAATTTTAAGGGAAATTTAAATCAACGGGATAAAGCTCTATCAAATCCAAAAAAGGTAAATAAGGGTGACATAAAAAGACTTTCTTAGAAATATCCCTTAAGAAGTATCAATAACAATTTCGCAAATATTCTCTAAATTTATTAATGTATTATAGAATTTTATTGTTACCCTTACGTTCAAGGATTTGTTTTTCAAGTTATAGAACAGATATTTTATTTTAAAACAAATCAAATTTTAGGTGATTTAAAAATATATTTATGTTTATAATTTACTTAAAGTTTATTATTATTTCTATTATTATTATATTTATTATTTAGGTTTGGAAATATATAACAATTCAAGAAAAACAACAATTTTAGTGACAAATCATAGCCAGAGGCAACCTTTGTTCATTTCGAATAAAATTTACATAATTTGTGCAATATTGCTATTATCTTGGCCTTTGAGATTGCTGATCATTTGCAAAACTGCTCATTTGAATTTCGATTGCATCAAAGTTATGAGTTCTAGAGTTAATCAAAATGACGACGAAAGTATATATTCCATCGAGAATACGGAAAAATTCCCCCCTAGCTATTCTGAAGCCCTGAAATTATGTGAAACAAACGATGTTCAAGAGTCTTTAATAATATGTAATCAAGAGTTACTACAATATGGCAAATATGAATCCATTTCTTCGAAAGATAGTTTATATTCGTTAGAATTGGATTTTAAATTAATCCAACAGAGAAACAGAAATCCATTTTATTACAGTGCGATTTCGAATTATTTGAATAGCATCATTATATCGGCGAGGAAAGTCGCCAGTATACATTTCCTGAACAAACCCTCTCTAGGAAGATCGAAAACCATCTCTTTGAATATAATTGCAAATAAAAAAATGAACATCAAACGTGATTTTTCACTTCCCATTAATTTTCAAACTACTCCTATGTAATAATGGAAATCTAGATTTTCTGTTTGTTTGAAACAAAGAATTAATCTTTGATGGATTAAATGAATTTTGATTTATCATTCACTTTAGATAAAATAAAATTTACAGAGTAATTCTTGTTCATTCACAAAAATTGAATTTATTTCTATTTAATTTATTTCAATAAATTATTTGTGACTAGAAATTTCTTTCGAAGAAATATATATATATATATATATATATATATATATATATATATATGGTCATTTCCATTCGTTAGGTGCGTCCGTTTACAGACAAAAAATTGATTTTTAAGTCATTTAAATGCCATATTTTGTTTTTTATTTTTTGATAAAAGAAAATTCTTATTGAGAGCATTAATAATAATTTTGCTCAGGGTTCAACGAGCAAATCTCAAAAAATGCGTTAGGTGCGTAATATGAAAAAGATATGTGTTGTTGAAACCCATTTGCGCACTTAATTTCCTGTGGAACTGTTTAACTAATCTTAATAGTTTTTTATTATGCAGGTGTATTAAAGTAAGTAGAATCAGTTAGAAACCTGAAATTCAATAAAATTCCTCCCAGTATTGATTCAGTCATAAATTTAGCTCGTTAGGTGCGCCATCTTAAGCTTTTCAGGTTGAAATACAAGTCCAACAAAGCTATATTCGTTACCAGTTGTTAAGATAATTGATATTTCTGTCATGTTTCAGGGAAAATAAAATGACCACGAGGATCATTAATTGGCTGGAATGGCAACAGTTCAATATTCTGAATAGGTTCATAAGAAAAATCGACGACCACAGGAAATGCATATGTGTTTTTTCGTTGTTGTCGAAGAAATTTCACACCAATTTCCTTATCACCAACTTCAATAATGCTAGCCAATAATCGTTTCCCATTTCCCTTTTTATCCAAAAGGGTGCAGTTTACAACCTGTCCACATTCGAATGTTTGAGTTGCACCAGAAGACGATGAAGAAATCATTGCTGGTGGTGTCGTTTCCGTTGGTGTCAATAAAGGTGACGATAAATCAAGATCCACCACTGAGATTGGACTTTTCAGGAGTAAATCGATAGCGGTGGTCCGATGAGATGTCACTTACTTTTGGAGCTATTGTAAACACTCGTTCAGCATCTGTACATTCAAGAATTTCCTTTTCTTTCTCAGGAGATGACAAAATTGCATTGATAGTTCCTGATGAATCCTTTAATGTGGCAAAGAAATCCTTAGCATTCATTACGTTGAGTACTTTTCCTGCCTGAATAGCACGCCAGACAGTTCTCTTTGTAGCACCACCAACACCATCTATGGGCTCCTTACCATGAGAAATTGCGAAAAAAGACCATGCCAGTTTCTTGAGTTGCAAATAACTTAGAAGATTGTCGAGGATAACATAGACAAAACGATTTTTAAGTTGTGATGCTGGTCCATCACTGAAGATGTTGACGGAATGCACTTCGTCATTGGAGAGTTTATGAGCCTCTATGACCATGATAAGGTAGGCGATCACTGTACGTTTATCATGATTATCATATTATCAGAAACCAGGAAATACGATGTTGGTGTCTATGCTCCATTGAAAATACAGACTGTAAAAACCGTCACTTGGCTTTGCATCCAGTGAGCCTGCTGAACTTCCTGATGAGAGCAGGTAAAGTTTTCGGCGAAATTGATATGCAAAAGCACTTCATTAATTGAAGAATTTGCTTTCGTGTTGCGATAATTACTGGCTTGTGTCCACTTAAGGAAATGATGGAGCACAAAAGAGGGTATTTCTTATTTAACATCATATAAAGAAATAAGCTGGTAAAATATACAACGGAAATAGCATTTATCAAAACTAGGGCACCTGGAAAAAAACTGGTGACCTTCTCAATAATTTTGATTTTAGAATATTGACCTCGCTTTATGGAATCATTAAAGCACTTTTGCCATTGAGAAAAGGTAACAAATTCTTCATCAGAGACTTCTGTTCGTAAAATGACAAGACTTACATTTTTACAAACGGAGCATTCGTTAAGATAACAATGAGGGGAAGGTGGACGATTAACCACATACTGCTCGATCCAATTCTCATCATATTGTTGCAAATATGAGGATAACAAATTTACCTTGTGAATAAAATTGAAATGAGTGGCGCATATACAGACGTTCAAAGGTGTTTCGTTGCAAAGAAGAACATTCGGAGAACGCAAACTAGCAAATTTTGATTTGCCGATGGCCAGGCCATGATAAGAAGACAAGAGTTGTTGATAAGCCTCTCTCAATGTCATCACCAAATACCTCTAAAAATGTATAATTTCATCACTAACTTATCAAAGATAATTTAATTTGAATAATGTACCTTCTGCAAAAACTGGTTTCTAACTTTTATGTAGTCTCATCTACCAGGAGATATACGTGATATGTCATCCTGTTCAAAAAAAGTCAGTTGTCTTCTTAATCACGTCTTCGGATAAGCAGGGCAAATGGTTTTTAGGTGAAGCACGATGCTTTATTCCCTACAAGGCTTTACCAACTTGGTTCTTAACAAACGCATGCTTACGAGGTGAATGTGGAATTGAGTCACGCAGTTTAGTCATAAAACGGTTTATGGCCCGATTTTCAGCATTTCTTGTACGATAAGGCGTCTCATTTGATGAGTTTTGTTGAGCTCTCTTTCTTTCTCGATAATGAGAATTTCTAATATGAGCTTGCTCACGTTTCTTCGATAAAGCTACTTGACTCATGTTTGCTCTGAGATTTTTATGACGAATTCTTTCTTTCTCCTTGTATTCATTACGATGACGTTCCCGATATGCTTTGTGCCGTTCTGCATTTGATTTGGGAGGTGCCATGTAAGAAACTTATTTCGATTATATAGGTTTATTGAACAAAACGATGGGAAATTAATTATTTATTACATCTTAATTGAGCGTTAGGTGCGTCTCGGAGCTTATGTAATGACGCACCTAACGTAATTGTTAGGTGCATCACGCATTCTTACAGCCTTGCTATGCAATAGATAATGGATATGTACATCTTCTATATTATGTAAAACTACTTATTTTGACACACTTTTTGAAGTAATCGAAATGATTTATTCAAACCCAACACAAATTATTACAACGATCTAAAAGAAAAACAAGATAATTAGCAAACCACTCCACCACAGCAACACATAAACAAAAACCAAATATTCGCATAAAGTGAATATTAAAACAAACATACCACACTTTTCATCTTAATAAAGTAAATAGCATGAGAAGGGACTCCTCTTTGGAAAAAAATAACTTTGTGTTGAATGCGTTAGGTACGTCATTTTTTTAATTTGTAATGTTTTCTACTGATATTCTATCATTAAAAATCATTTAAAGATGAACATACATACAAAAATAATTTACTGATAGGATATATATCATTAAAAAATTCACCTCAACTAAAGTAACAAAAGTCTAACAATGTATGGCTCAAACGCCCGGAAAGGCTACAGCACAAGATGAAATTAAAACGTAGCGGGTAAATTTAATTTGAGCGTTTTAAACAAAAAAACACTAATTCATTACTGTAATTAATATTGCAAATCAAAAATTCAATGATTATTCTAGCATGTTGTGCCAAGTTATGTAAAAAAAATTAAGTTTTAAAATTTGTGTATTTGTCTTACTTTGCAGGGAAATGACCATATATATATATATATATATATATATATATATAT
>MQRK01237426.1:0-16638 GCA_001938485.1 Girardia tigrina | reverse complement strand
TATATATATAAATATATAAAAATTATTTTTTGCATATTTGACTATTGAAATTAAATGAATTTACTTTCGTTAAATAAAAATTCGATATTTAAATTAAAAAAAACTTTTGGTCTCTCGAGCATTAAAAAATTTAAGAAAAAAAATAATTGTCGTAGGCTTTGGTTAGACATTTAAAGCTTCAGGCTAATTTAGAAAAAAAATTGAAAAACTACTGATATATTTAAAACAATATTTAATAATAAGCTTCAATCAGGATAAATAATTTTTATTAACAACAAAATTTATCCATTTAAAAATATATTTATAGACAATATATTTCGACGTATCAACTATCATATTAAGATCTGTGAGAATTTTGGAAGTCTCATTTAAATTTTTGAACAAAAGATAAAAAACATCTAAAATTAATATTAAATTATAAAAGTAAAAAAATAGAAATTTTATGTAAAATATGTGAAGACAATTAAGTTTCAATATTAATATTAGGTTTTTGAACCTAAACTTAAAATAAATGTAACTCAGCACAGAATAAACTTTATTAATCGATGTAAAAGAGCTAACTGAAACGTATGTTTCAGTGAACTCTTTTAACGATATGTTTAAATAAAAAAAATATAACTTAAACTTAAATTCAACAAACTATATGAATGATAAATGGCGATTGTAGCAAGGGGGAAAGAGATTCGACGAATTTAAACTGTTATGGTACAGGATGATCAATATTGTTTTCAAATCACGAGACAATTTTATGTAGCAGTTGTTCCTGATTTTGATTAATTTTACAAAAAAAAACGGTAGAGAAAAGTTTTTTCTTTAATTGAAAAAATGGAAAGGTATTTATTGAGATTGGTATCTGTAAAAGTAATTCCTTGGATCGGATGTGGAGTTGATCTCAGTTTTTTTGATTAAGTTTGTTTCTTTTTTATTTTTCTTGTACACGGACAATAATTTGCTGGAACTGGAATCGAAAGGAATCACACTTCTTATCCGATTTTTATACAATTGTTAGGATTTGATTAATTACGTAAATCCAAGATAATTAACTATTTATATGTTCGTATTTATATCGCTTATAGAGATATTCATATTTTTATTGATTTTTTTATAATTTTATATTTTAATTTTTGATTGGAGGTCACTACAATCGAAATAAACATCATCAGAATCAATACATTTTGCCAACGAGAAACAATTTTATTGATGCCCCTAGTGTAGAACTACTGAGTTCTGGATGCGTAAAAGCGTTAAAGGCGTCTTTGACATCTTCTTGGTTTTTGAAGCCTTTTTCCTGGAGGAAGTTGTCCAGATGCTTGAAAAAATGGTAGTCAGTGGGCGAGAGGTCCGGTGAGTAGGGTGGATGAGGCAGAGTTTCGTAGCCAAATTCGTTTAGCTTTTGTAGGGTCAGTTTTGTGATGTGTGGTCGGGCGTTGTCGTGGAGGAGAATTGGCACCTTCATTTTTACCAATCTTGGACACATACGTCAGAGTTCGTATTGCATTTTATTAATTTGTTGATAGTACTTCTCTGCAGTGATTGTTTCACCAATATTCAGAAAGCTGTGATGGATGAGAACGACTGCAGACCACCGAACAGTCACCATAACCTTCTTTTAGTGGAGTTTCGGTTTCGGAAAGTGGTGAGGAGCCTCATCGCGGTCCAACCATTGTGTGGAAAGTCACGGATTGTAGTAGAAAATTCACTTCTCATCACACGTCACAATCCGATCGAGAAACAGGTCGTTCTTGTTTCGCAGAAGAAGCGCGAAAAATACCTCAAAACGACTTTTTTTTAATTTCGTTCAATTCGTGAGGCACCAATTTATCGAACTTTTTAGACTTTTTGATTTACTTCAAGTACCGAGTGACTGTTGAGGGATCAACGCTAAGCTCTTCTTCGAGTGCTCGTCGTTGTCATTCGTCGATTGGCGGCTGCCATGAGCTCATCTTCCAGACTAGTATTGCCAAAGCGAAACTTTTGATACCAGCACTGTACGTGGATTCTTTGACACTTCCCTTGCCCCAAACTTCGTTGATGTTTCAAGTGGTTTGAGCTGAATTGCGCCCTAACTTAAACTCGTAGAAAAAAATTTTGCGAAAATCACATTTTGACATCTGCAATTAACATAGAAATTATTAAGAAATGAAACATTATAATAAGTGAGGCGGCTACCGTTTTGCGGAGTCATCAACTCGCAGTAAAAATCAATCATAACAAATTAATTGATAAGATTTATTTGTTTAAAAAAAGAATTTTATTAGAATAAAAAAACATTTACAAGATAATAGTGAATATTTAAACAAGAATGTTTTTTTTTAATTCCAATTTAATTAATTGTTGAAATTGGATTTTTTAATTTCTAATTTTAGTCCACTCTGAATTTAATTCCAATTCGCATAACAGTTATAATAATAATTAAAAAAAATTAATTTAATAAAAAAATATGAATTTGTTAGAGTGTAACAATTTTTTTACAATAATTGGCACTACAATAGGTTTTAGACAAATATATCTAAAATAGTGTATTTTAAGCTTTCGAATGACTCACAACATCATACATGCTTTAGTCGTATAACATTGCGGTAAATACAAAAAAATCAATAACTTGCAGGTTATTGTAGCATCTTGTGCCAGATATTTCAAAGTGACCAAGATTCCGTAGAATATCCATGAAATATTGGTGATAGGATTACTATCTCACGACTTGCAACCAATATACGAGGGGGTATCGGCAGAAGTGAAAGAAGCTCATCTTCGAAAGGCCTTCCAAGAGAGGAGTGCAAGGATGGAAGATTTAGAAGATGCTCTAAACTACGAAAGGTCGAACGAAGCAGCTGAAGAATATTTCGTAAAAACAAATAAGTTAGCTGCAAAGCTAGCAAAACACAAATGAACGGAAGAAGAAACTGAAAGATGTTTTCTAATTCATTAGTCAAAAGACAGTGATGTGAAGAAGGAACCAAAATTTAGAGAAGTAAAAGAGACAACGGATGTGAAAAACATCGTAAAGAAAGTTGATGAAGTATACGGAGATAGCAAAAACCAGTACATATAATAAAGCCAACGTACAGAGATGCGGTAAGAAAAGGAACCACGATCAGGAAAGAAGAAACTTTTGAAAAACGAACATCAGTGAGAAACCAAATTATGTGCTGGAACTGCAAAGAAGTGGGGAACAAAAGCCAGGAATAAAAGAGAAATGAAAAATCACGTGCTATGGATGTGGGAAAGAAGGTCGTATCCGATGCGAGTACAAGAATATCGTATGTAAAAGATGTAACAACTTTGGACTCGAAGGGGCCCTTTGTTACACAAATCTAAACAAACGATATCAAGGACAGTGTCAACAAAAAATGAATACCAAAGGAGATTATTGAAAAACAATCGACAATTTCCAGTCGGACAAAGGAAATTGGAATTCAGAAGAGTATCAGAGAGGAATCGAAAGAGGTCGACAGAACGTGCTGATGGAAAGAGATGATTGTGAACAACATGAAAAATATGAATCCTACTAAGACGCAGTGGCGGATTTAGCTATTGGACTGGGGGGGGGCACACCGCCCTCCCCACGCCCCTGTTGGATTCTAAATGGCGTCCCCAAGATGACTTTTATAAATGTGTAGTTTTGTGTACAAGAATTAGCTGCATTATGATTAAGTTTCATCCTTAACACTGACACAATGTATGTTATACAGAAGAACTAAATGGATTGGTTTGGTATGTATTATTAACGTGTACACTGCAACATATTGCTGCTGATGCTTTGCTATTTGTAATATTACCATGTCGTGTTGTTAGACATAGATGATGCAGTAGGCTACCAGGTATAATATCTTTGGGCAGTGGAGAATACTACTGAGACTTAAGATTTCACTTTCCACTTGCTGTCTGTACAAGTTTTGTCTGTCTATAAAGTCCAACGGGGGTTAATACACTCCAGTTACAACTCTACACTACAGCCATTTATTAATATTAAATATATCCAGGGCATAACGGCACTTTTATTTGTAAGCTGTAGCTTGTTATATCAGTGCTTTTACATAAGTGATTGTACATGATTGTTAGTAACAATACACATCTTTCACGCCATATTTTACGGCCGGAGTAAACTCAAATATTATTAAAAGTCGGTAATAATGATGGGTCAACAAAACTTCATTACTTTTAATAGTTACTTATTTTTTGGTCCTGCCTACCGCTAGAACAAGATAGCGGGGAGCGTACAAATCATGTATATTATAGTATTTACTCAAGATTAAAATTAGTAGGGTTAGTACTACTGTTCCACCCGACACTCAGTTTGCCCCGAGAATCAGACGGAGGTAGTAGGGTTGCCCAGGGAACCTTTCGCGATGTGCTGGGTCCATTTTAATTTGATCCGACTAATGGGATTATTCATATTGGGATTCTCCAATCTCATACAAATGGCAATTAATGATCCTTTGGTATTGACCAATCGATTAATCATTTCGTGAGGAAGCGCAAATGAAATATCGAAATTTTGACACAAAAATGTCTCGTATTGCAAGAGTGCCAGACACAGTTGTTCGAGGGCCGACAATTGCATTTCTTCAGTACCACCTCGAAGCCAATTTAATAACAAATAAGGCAACTCGACTTCCCCCATTAATATTTCTTGTTAATATCGATTTGTCGAAATTAAAATCACCAAGCGAAAAAAACGCAAATGAATCGATTTTATTTCAAATTTTCATATTTTCATTTCATTCAATCTAATAAAACCACATTCATTTATTCGCCTAATCCAATTAATTTCTCAATAATAAAATAGTTTAATAATAATAGTTTTAACAAATAATAGTTTTTTTTACATTTCCATATAAACCCATAAATTCATTTTTAAATAAAAAACACAATTAGAATCACACCAAAAAGTTTTGTTTTTCTAGTTTTTTAAATGCAAATGAGGAAAGCGCAGGATCCATTCAATATTCATATATACATATATATATATATATATATATATATATAATTAATTTGTAATAACAATAAATAAAAATAATTGAATCCCGAACAACTACATTTATCCTTTTTGGCGCACCCTGAAAGTTTTTTCGCCCCTCACGCACCAAAATCTAAATCCGCCACTGCCAAGACGACGAGGAACCGATCTTGGTTCTTCAGTAAGTTTCTCGAGCACAAACCAAACCATAACAATTGTATATAAAGGAGTGATAAATTTAAAATTATAAATAAATATAATCAATTAAATAATAATAATAACTTAAACAATATAATTCGACAAAAAGGTTTTTTAAAAAAGGGGGAACCAAAATTCTACATTGAACCAGAAACGAGCCACAAAGTTATAAAGTTTTTTAAAAAGGAGTTGAATGGAGCGAAAGAACTACTAGTGTTTGTGTTAGAGAGGACCAGCGCGGCGGTGGCTTCTCGGGGTTTGGAAACCAGTGCTTACGGGACGAGGGTGGGGTAACATAAATGAGTCTCACCGATTACTCCTCCACCTCTATCGGTTATTCCACAATTTTGATTTATAGACTCGTTCTCGAACAATGCATCCAATATCTCATTATTCGAAATGGAAAGTGGTTCAGAAAATGAGGTCGCTAGAATGGATTGCATTTTCTCACTATGGTGTTTCGGTAAATAACTTTTTAATAAATGATTTGTTTAATTAAATTAAACAAATATTGGAAGAGAACACAATTTCAAATGTTAATGTTTAGTTTTTGAATAAAAATTATGAACTTTTTCTTTCATATATTTTCTATCAATTTTGAATATTAATCGTCCTTCGGATGTTTTTACCCGATAATAATATTGACGGAAACCGCATTGTGCGGCACCGGCCCCAATTGCTCGGATCCCGTGCGCAATCGCCTCGCAGAATTTGGCGACGCATGACGAATCTTCATAATCTCACTGATCACACACTCGGGTCATGTTTCGACGAACGGAGCGGTATCGGCGTTCACAGAAGCGGAACCACCGCGAGCCGATCGCTGGACCGCCATCCAATGACATATCGACCGATGATCACCGGACCCGATCGGAAACCAGACGCCGTCAAACCGACGCGGCGATCTCTCCGGGCACCAAGTATCGGCACGTCTAAGAGGTGCCGGCCGTCGCCACTCGGTCCGGCTGCCGGCACCACATTGGTGTCAGAAGTTGGATCAATCAATCCAACACAGGTAAGCGATTTTGAATGTTTTTTGAAACGTGGTTGCTGCAACACTTACACACACTACAATCACCACGAATGCACCGCAACAAACACTGACACGCTTCACATTAATAAAATTTACTTTCACACAGTACTCAGCGATCAAATAAGCGCACACCACATTGAAAATACACTGAACACAATAACTTTATCACACACCACAATAACAATAAACAATGGAGGGGATATTTTCACCACCCTCCAATTGTCGAACACTTCATAAATCACCTCACGAGCCAGTCGGAACATCCAGTCACACTTTATAAGGGGTTCAAACCGTTGCGCTCTCACCTCTCTTTCAAGCAGTCCGGGATCGTGACCAACACCACAATCACTTGCCACGTGACACTTTTAGGTGGTGGTAATCACGATGAGGGACCTGAACTTTTCTCCGAAACCGGCATACCACAGCAGCAGGAGCCAATCGCAGTGCACTCGTTGGCGTTACCGACGTCCCCGTTTTTTTCAAGATGACGACGGATTACCTCGAATCTACCTTGAACTAATGGAATTCCGTCTGAAAACCGTGAAGAGCCAACATGTGCGGTTTCAACACCACACAGCTGCATTACCGGTCGATCAACAGTGGGCAATAAACATATAACTGCCGGCGATCATCGAACATGCCAAGCCATACAACCAACTCTGCCAGAAGCTGTTGAGAGCACATACAGCATCGTTCGAAGAAGTATTTCCGATTCGAACAGTATTTCCGATTACAATCGATGGGTGACCTTAGACCCAGAGAATTTTTACAAAAGGTAATTACTGATCTGAACGGCATCAACCCGGCCCTCACAGCAACGATAGGGAACAAAAGGTGTTGCGCAGATTTTTCTGACTGGCACTCCTGCCCACACATCGGGTCATTCTAGCCGCCTCCGACAACCAGCTACTGGGGAAACTTGCGAAGATAGCGGATAGAATCGCGAACACGGTTGGGGTACATCGAACAACGGACCAAGGCAATCCAAGGAGCCCACAAACCACCGAACTGGTTTCACTAACTGAACACATGGCCAATCTTCAAGTTCGCCTTACCAAAATCAGCCGCAACCACGAACACTGTCACAATGATGCCGCACTGTCCAGCAACGCTGTGAATCGGGTACCAAGAGTTCACATGGGAGGGGCACGGGTCCTCCGACGAAGTGGAAGAACATCGACACACACCACTAGCTCCACTCCCACTTGAGAAGTTCACCACTCTGTGTTACTTTCATCATCTATTCAATAAAACAGACAGTGACGAAACAGCCTGTGGCGTATCAAAACCACAATGACCGATGCGTGCATCTGGCACGCCAAATTCGGTACAAATGCCAAGGGTTGCGCTCTTGGTTGCTTCCCCTTCAAGACCAAAAAAGTAGTACCGCCCATCGTCCCGGTGGCAAGCGAGGTGGACGGAAACGACTGCTGCGACATCTTCACATCTCAGGCCTGAGGGAAAGCGCCGATCAATAGCGACCTTCGCTTTCTTGTCGACACCGGATCCACTATTTCCATTATTCCTCACACGTTGATGTCCCACTTGAAGTGACGCCCGCAGTACCTCAGTGCCGCTAACGGCACCAACGTCCACACGTATGGCATTGTACAGCTCATGATCACATTGCACCAATTGAAAAAATAGTTCACTTGGAAATTCATCATTGCCGGGGTGATACAACCCATCCTCGGGGTTGATTTTTCGGAACACTTTAGGATCTTGGTCGACTGCAGCACTAGAATTCTCGCGGCTAAGGTGTATCACAACATCGACAACTACCAACAGGAACCAGCGGTCCCGCCGACGACCACAACAAAACGTTTGATCAACACCCTAGAAGCCGATACCACCAGACAGATTCGCGATACGAAGTGGAGGTGTTGTAGAAAATATGTCCACGTGCAGTGGGTTTCTCCTTGAAAAAAGACAAGTCCTTATCCGACGATGGATTGGCTTCCAAAGCTTCCTGGGAAAGATATGGCTCGAACTCCAATGCTGCCAGTTCCACCCGAGAGAAGCAATCCGCTACAATATTGTCGGCGCCAGAAATGAATTTGACTTCAATGTCAAACTGAGACAGGTAACTGATCTGTCTTTGCTGGTGTGGTGATGGATTCTTCATGTGGAAAATCTGTATTAGCGGCTTGTGGTCAGTGCACACAGTTGAGCAACGTCCGATGAGCATGTACTCAAAGTGTTTCACAGACAAGAACAATCCGAGCAGCTCTCGATCGAAGGTAGAATACCTTGTCTGAGGCGAAGAGAGCTTGTGTGAGTAGAATTCCAAAGGCTCTGGATTGTGGTCTCGCACTTACATGAGTACTGCTCCGATTGTAATATTCGATACGTCCGTTGTCAATGTAAGTGGAAGCGAGTTATCTGGATATCGCAACGATGTCATTGACATAATATCCTGCTTCATCAGCTCAAATTCGGAATCTGCTTTCTGGGACCACGTCAAACGCTTCTTCTTGGGTCCAGATGACATGGCCGTGTGCTGCGCCAATGTACCGGAGAGATTCGGCAAGAATCTGCGGCAATAATTTACCATCCCCAAAAAGCTGCCCATTGCAGTGACTGTTTCTGGTTTTGGAAAATCCCTGATGGCTTTGGTGAGCTCTTCTAATGGACTGATGCCATCCTTGGATAAATTGTGCCCTAGAAATTCAACACTTTGTTGGAAGAACTTGCATTTTTCTAGTTTCAACTTCAGGTGATGCCTGTTGAGTCTCTCTAAAGTTTCGGAAAGATGCGTCTGGTGAGTAACTGTGTCCGGTGACCCAATTATGATGTCATCGATGTAGGCTGCGGTGTTCGACAGACCATTCAATACCATGTTGATATGCCTCTGAAATGTTTGAGAAGCATTTCGAAGACCAAATGGCATTCGTAAATATTCGAATAAACCAAATGGTGTGATGATGGCTGTTTTCGCTACAGAATCCTCGTCGACTGGAATTTGGTGATACGCTTTGGCCAAATCCAGTGAGGAGAACACTGTGCAACCATAGAAACGCTGGAGTATATCGGTAATAAGGGGCATCGGGTAAGAGTCTGGAGTAGTGACTCTGTTTAGGCCTCGATAATCCCCACAGATGCGTAAGGATCCGTCTTTCTTCGTAACGATCTGCAGAGGAGCGGCCCATGGAGAGCTGGATCAACGTATTACACCGGAATCCTCGAGCTCTTTGAACTCCTTTTCGGCCAAGAGTCTCCTCTCTTGTGATAGTTCACGTCGACGTTGTCGCACTGGAGCACAAGGCATTGTCACTATGACATGTTTTGATATGCAGTCGTTGAAATCGGATATTTGGCTGGATCCTAGGACGGTTGCTGGATATGATACTCGGATATACTGCATGGGATCTGTGGCAAGTGGACAGATACGCGCTATATTCGGCATAGTGGACAAGGACTCCGGAGTACTGCTCAAGATGAGTTTTTTGTTCCTGCAGTTCACTAACAGTCCGAAGTTGTCGAAGAAATCTGCTCCCAAAATCGGTTGCGTGACCTCAGCGACGGTAAAAGTCTATTGAAACACGTGATTCAAGTCAATGAGACTAAAAGACAAAGTCACGGTTCCAAATATGTGTACCACTGATCCATTTGCAGCAGTGAGACGGCGATTGGATTGAGTACTGTGCGGCTGAAATCTTCTCGGTAAAACGGATATGGCAGAGCCTGTATCAACCAAGAACGATTTTTTGGCAGTAGCTTGACTGCTAATGTGGGCATCACAAGTAAAATGACGCAGCAGTTATTGACGCCTTGCGAGTTCGTTGCAAAAACTGAAGGCGATATTAGTTTTTTTGGTATTGGGAACAACCAGGTGCGCAACGCGTTGCCTCATCGCGGTAACGGAAGTGAAAGATGCAAGTGGGGCAATTTCTAATTTGGATTTGTCGCACCTCCACTCACAGCCTGGCTGACACTTGCGTGAGTCTTTGCAAAATCTCTTGTGAAACCAGTACATGTTGTTGCTTGCGCTTTGTAATCGGTTCCATCTTGGCGATTTGTTAATGCTCGATGATCTGGATTTATGATTACTGGTGGACCCGTTCTTCTCGATGTTTTCGAGCCGCGTCTGCAAATTCGATAATATTGATGTAATACTCGCAATCTGCGTGAGCATGTCTACATTTTGTGTTTCAGGTGCGCGTACCATCGCAGGGCTCGGAGCAGGATGTGTGTTGACCTGAAAACAACTGCTCTCATTCGATTGCTGAGTAAGCCAGATGTTGTCGGCTACGAGTGCCAGACTCGGAAGCTCCTGATTTTCCATGCCAGCCAAGATAGCTTGAGTAATTGGTGGCAATGATTTGAGGAAAAATCGCGACAGGATTTTGTTCGTGGGGTCCTGTGCTAATCCAGATTGGATCTTCTCCAAGTCATTTGTGACCCGTTTCAGGAAATTTGATGGCTTACTTGGACCGAGGACTTGCGTCTTGAAGTACGCCACAAATGTGTCCTTAAAAAACGGCTCATGGGCGGCGAGAAAGATCCGGCGAAGTTCGTCATATGGTTTCTGATGCTGGTACAAATGATCGGTGTGTTTGTACACCACTTGCATCAGTTCAGTCGGTAAAATCGCCAGAGTATTGAGGAAGAGAGTCAGCTGTGCAGTGATGCACTACATCTTGAACCACATGTCGACCACACTCAACCATCCCTTCGGTGATCCATCACTGTCACTGAAATACGCCGGTGGGGGAATATTCGCAGTGATCGCACTGATACTCGGGTCTGAATTGTCGACGGGGGGTGAATTTGTCCCCGTATCCGATCGCCCGGGAAGATTCATGTGCACGATGACACGTGCATGATCTCGGATTCCGAACGCGGCCCAGGTGAGATGTGGTCGAAGTGGCTTTGCGGCACACTGAAGTCAGAAACCGGTACGGAATATTTTAGGAAGTGACGCAATTGCGTCATTTATTCGCGCCTCAAGGGCGACCGTCATCGTCGACCTGCCAAGAGCCCCCTCAAACGTGATTTTGATCACTCTTCGACCGGAATGACAGCAAGAAATGTCGTCTGTTGCAGGATGCGGTCGGTTAGAGTGATGGCGCTTTATTGCGGGCAAGGTTATGAGTGATGGGGACAAAAATCGGGCGACAGTAGCACCAAAAAAGATTTTATATAAGATTATTAAAAATTTAAAATTATTATTAAATTTATATAAAATTATCAATATATTAATATAAAAAGTTTTATTGTTTGCGACATGAATTTTGAAAAGTGGAAAAATCCGACTTACATTAACCGATGGCGGATGATCGGTCACCGAGAGCGGCTGGATCCATCGGGCTGGAGTATGGATCTGTTCGGCTCCCGTCAGGCACTTGAGGATTAGAATTACTTCTGACACCATTTGTTTGGGTTCCAAATGTGTTCAGTGGATCTCGTGGAACGCTCCGATTGATCGCGCACTAAAATGCGATAACGCAAGATTTGTTAGCCGGTCGCTAAGTCTTACCGTATTTTGGTGGCGTTCGTACTTTCGAAGGGTCGCCACCATACCCGCACGCACCGTGGTCCATACGATGAAGGATCGTGGTTCGGTGATTTGTGACAAATCGGAAGTGACGCAATTGATCGAGGAAGAAACGATCAATGTCGACGATTTACAATCAATAAATGCGACAATCGCTCCACGGGAGTTGTTGTTCTGCTGGATTCGGATTGTTTGGATTTTGCCATGATTTTGAAACGTTTGTCTAATGTCGGTTTCTTCGCAATTTTTCGGTAAATTGTTAATCCATAAATAACGAGTGATTTTCATGATTTGAAACAAACAGAAAGTAAATCTTTCGACAATTTATTCCCTTGTTGTTGTTGACTTGGGTTCCTTTTTTATTTGAAAAAGAAAAATTACGATTCTTATTCCAATTGTTGTTCGTTCACCAGTAAATCATAAAATATGAAAAAAATACGTTCTCGATTTGTAATTATTGGAATCGTTTTATTTATGGTATTATCCACAAAAATTTTAGTCTGACTCCGCAGCCCTGCCTTTAACATAAATTTTTATTAAAAAATCTTTTTCATTTCATTTTTCTATTGAATTTTCTTTTTTGTTAAGTTGTTTCCGTGCACTTTTTAATTAATGTAAAACAATATTTAATGATAAAAATCTTTTTATAATATCAACAACACTTATAGTTGGTTAAATTTCTTAATACTTACTTTTTATGTATAAAATTATTACTCTTAAATAATGGTTAATCATGTGTTTACAATAAAAATAGATTAAATGTATTATGGGACGAGTGTAATTTCCCTGAACTCTGTGTTTCATGGATTCTTGGGTTTCAAAATATAGTGATACCTCATGTTCTTTAAATAATGAAGATTATCCTAATCCCCCGGCTCTTCGTGAAAGAATTCAAAATCACGTGTCCATTACTAATACAAGTACTAGCAACATTTAAGATTTTGTCATTTAGAAAGATGAAATGACTAAATGAAAATCAATGAACATAGGACGAAAAACAATCTAAAACATTTGCAATATAAGTGATGGAACGTTCCAATATACTACTCACGTTGATTATGACTCAGTTTATAGTGAATTTAAGCTTCTAAAAAATGAAACCAGGTGTAGTAATATTGAGAAATGTAAAATAGCAGAAGTTTGTCATGAAGGAAAACGGAAATGAAATCTACAACAGGGTGAATTGGAAAATTTCATTGGTCTCTGTTACGCCAGAGGAATTTTCTCGTCAAACCATTTCCAATTCTGATTATTGGTTTAAAAATGGGATCTCCTATTTAAAAAAAACGATACCAATAGACCAATTTGGGAAACAATAATTTAGTGTAAAATATTCGTAGTTGCAGCGTATATCACATTAGAAGATGGTCTGATTTGAATGAGACGGTTATTGGGTTATAAAATTTAAAATATTTACCTTTTAAATTGTCCATCAACATTATGAGTAGTTAATTTTTCGTTCGTTGATCAAAATTTAAATAGTTTAAAAAATTAATTATTTGGAATTGACATCAAATTCAAAATTTTAAAAAAATTAATCAGAATAATACTTAAATATTAAATACTTAAGCATTAAAGAACGTCTTGATTTTTTCCAAATCACACGTAGCTGAACTAATCAATATTTTCAAATACGTTCTTTGTTCTAATACGACTTTTAACAGACCGAATAGCAAATCTGTCTGGAGTGTTCTTTCGTGTGCCTCGTCTATAATCAGTACGGAATACTCTAACATTTCTGGATCATTCATAAACTCTCTCAACAACATTCCATCAGTCATGTATTTGATTTGAGTTTGATCCGAAATTTTTGTCTCAAATCTTATTGAATAACCAACACGGTCACTGAGCTTGACATTCATCTCTTGAGCAACTCGAGAGGCGACAGACACGGCGGCCACTCGACGAGATTGTGTACATCCGATCTTTTTATCATCATTACAGTAACCGGCCTCGAATAAATACTGAAGAAGTTGAGTAGTTTTCCCTGATCCGGTCTCTCCTTCGATTATTAAAACCTGATTTTCTTTGATTTTATTTAATAATTCTTCTTTATATTTGTAAATCGGAAGCAATTCTTTGACTTCTTTGATTGTCAATTCTGATTCCTTCGTTTCCGACTGTTTAGTCAAAGCCATTGTGTCTATATTTTCTGGGGCAAGAGATTCAGCCTGATTGAAATCGAAAAATTCATCAACTTGTTAATTTCGATATCTAGCAAATGACTGGCGACAACGATGGTATCCAGAAACTGTTAAATGCGGAAAAAGAAGCCGCCAAAACTGTCATGGAAGCGCGAAAACAAAAAGCGAAAAAGTTACGAGATGTGCGAACTGAAGCGCAAAGAGAAATCGAAATAGAGAAAAACGCTCTTGAGGAAGAGTTCAAGGCGAAATAGTCAAAGATATTGGGGAGCAACACGAATTACGAGCATCAGATTACCGAGAACACCGAGTACCAGATCGGCCAATACGCCGATATGGTGAAGAGAAGCGAGGAGGCGGTAGTGCGCGCCATGTCGTGAGTTATATTCGTTATGCGGACAATTAGTGGGAACACTTCCGGTAGCTAGTTGGCTACGTCCATCATGTTCATACCTTAAACGACTTAGTGAGGGAAGGTTGGAAGAAAAGATAGGCGAGGAATTATTTGAGAAGATTAAATGGGTTTTAAAGACAGTGAGGGAGAGTGATCTTTGTATAGGTTCATGATAACTTCAGGATAACTGTCATTTAGGCGCAAACAGAATGCAATATCTATGTCCGAAGAAAGGAATAGATTTGTCTAACGTGGATATCAAGAATCTGATTTCAAGATGTCAAAAATGTCAATCCATCAATCCGGCACCCGTAAAATGGAAAACCGGTAGGCTGAGCGTCAACGAAAACTGGACAAGACTTGCTGTGGATATTAAAAAGTACAATCAACAAAAAATTTTAAATGTAATCGATTGTTGTCCTTCTTGCTTTGCGATATGGAAATTAATTAAGGCTGAAGACGTTAAGTCAATTGTCTCAGAATTCTCAAGTTTGTTTTGTGAACGCGGGTCTCCCAAGGAATTAATTATCGATAATTATGCCACATTTCATTCAGTAGAATTCAACAAGCTAATGGAAAAGTGGAACATTTGAGTCATGTATCGTACCATCAATCGACCTAACTGAATAATAGAAACGGAAAAATAAAAAGGAATCATATGACAATAAAAAAATGCGTCTAGATTAAATATGAGCATATTGGAAGCCTTATGGTGGTATAATAATACGTCATCTGAAGGAAAAGAAACACCAAGCTCGGCGCTGTATAGCTATTTGCCTATAGGGTTAGAGATAATTAGAAGAAGCGTAAAGGAACCATTTAGTGGAAAACCAGTTTATATTGAGAATCAGTTAAAGTGGGTAAAACCGGAAAACAGTACACCATGTACACAGCAATGAGCCAAGGGTGTCGTCGTGAAAAGAATAGATAAAAGGAATATCTAGTAAATTGCAACGGATTTTGTAGTCCAAGACATATCGCAGACATTAGACCTAGACAGCCTGACTTGGTAGAAAATTCCAAGTCATACTATATGAATATAGAGGAAACTGCATCACTACCAGACAATCAAACACAAGAGGAACAATCATTGAACAGTAAGGCTAGTAGAGAAAGACGAAGACCGTCTTATCTAAATGATTACATTGCTGAATCAGATTCTTCTGTCGACGAATCTGGTGGGAGTGTTGGATATTAGATATTTTAATTATTTAAAGTATTTAATATATACTTTTTTGAAAAATATTTTGTTTGAATATTATCAATTAAACAGTGTTTTGAAAATAAACTTTTCGCGTCCTACAAAAATATTAGAAAAAGTTTTTTTTTAAAAAAACGCAAAATTAAAAACAGCATATAATACTTAGGCTGTCCCAAAAGTCATCAGGTGGCCTTTAAAAACACACTAATATTTTACCAAATTTAACCAAATTTGAACTGAATATTATTCAGACTGTCATAAATACTGTGTTAAAATTTCAAAGCATAAAATTAAAAAAAAGTAAATTTTTGTTTTATTAAAGTATTGAAATTTTAAAACTGCGGCGAATTCAAATCAAGCGGTTTTTAACAAATGAAACCAAATAAGTGATGTCAACATTTTTTTGTTCTAACTCAAATTAAATGAGGATTCTGTGTTTCAGAAATTCTTCAGCAACTTCAGCAGGCATTGGAAGACGCAAATCACCCAGCACTGAAAACTAGTCAACAATGGTTGACTGATTTTAAAAAAGAAAAGCGGATGTCTTTCGACGATTCATCAAGAAGTGGCAGGCCGTCATTAAAGATTAAAGGCCGACGATGAAAAGATTAAAGCAGTCAAAGAAGTGATTGATGAAGCTCCAAATGCGTCTTTGCGATATATTGAAAATGAACTTTCTTTAGGCAAAAATACAGTCCATAAAATTTTGCGTGAAAAACTTCATTACAAAAAAGTTTGCCCTATTTGGGTCCCTCGCGAACTTTCTGCTGCTAATAAACAACAACGCATTAACACTACAAAGCATATACGCCATTTAATTTCACAGATTAGTGATGAAGCATATTCCAACATAGCGATCGAGGATGAGACATGGGTCTTTTTCCAAGGTGGAGGAAAGAAAGAAGATCACAAAGTTTGGATTCCTTCTAATGCTGTTCCATCAAAAGTGATAAAGCCATCGCCAATGACTGATAAAAAATCTCTTGTTTTCGTAACCTTTACCTGTAACAAACTTTTTAATGTAAAAGCACTGCCATATGGTACCAAGATTGATTCCGAGGCGTATTTGCACTTTGTTCATGACACCGGTGAAAAAATGGCGGAAACTTAGATCTAACAGCATCAAGCTAAAGGAACTTAAGTGGTGGCATGATAATGCAAGACCTCATTCTAGCAAAGAAACAACTCTTTTTTTTGAAAGAAGAAAAATT
>MQRK01237425.1:0-15464 GCA_001938485.1 Girardia tigrina | reverse complement strand
GTACCTAATCCGGACACCCTGAAGACAATCGTTCTTCAAATAATACCGGACGTCAACAATCTATTGTTAGATTCTATCTCGGGTGTCCAGCGCACCGCCGCCTGGACAGCAAATAAATTTTGTAGTGTTTCCCTATGTTCCCGGAGGAGATTTATGTGTGGCTGATTTGGTTAAGACCATTTTAACCAAGGTCACAATCAATGCAGCGAACGACAGTGAGTTTTTATATTATTATTCGATTTTTTTAATAATTTCATTAATTATTGTGAGAATATTTAAAACTTTTAAATATTTAACATCAACTTCAGAAATCATTTTAACTCATTTTATATCTTTATTCTAAGATTAATTCAGCTCAATTATTTATAGAGCAATTGCATTTTAATTTTTTTGATATAATATAATATATTATTAATATTTAATATATAATATATTATCTTTCTAAAAATATCTTTGAGTTCTGATTTCACTAATTGATTTATTTAAATTTAACAGAATCAATGGATTATTATTTTAACAATGAAATTGAATAATAACTTTCTTATAATAGGGTATTTATTAAACTGTCGGGACAGTCTTTGAATTGCCTCAGGGAATCATAACAAAGAAAGAGGTGCCGGACTCATAATTAAATGATTTTAATTCTATAGTACTTTGAAGACGATATAATCAGTTTAATTTATGACTTTCAATCAAATTTATCAGAGATATATATCAATTTGGAACTTGTTAGACTTTTGTTTCAATCATGACAAATTTCGTTTTAAGGATTTTTTTATGGCAGTCAAGTTTTACAATTCAAAATAATTTACTCAAAATTCAACACAAATAATTATTAATTCAATTCAACTATCAGAATAAAATGAAAATTTATTTTGAACAAAAAATAATTTTTTTAAACTATTGCTTGGCACATCAAATCCAAACAAAGAAGTATATCACGATTTGAATTTAATTAAAATCACTAAAGTAATTTCCAAATAATTAATATTTTTTTAATTAATAGTTTTTTTTACCAAAGAATGTAAAAAACTATGGCAAATTATATTCTTGATTAAGAAAACCGAACACCATTTTGTAAAATTTATTACTATTAATTTCGGCGGTTACCCGTCATCTTCAAACTGAACTAACATTATTTTTTGCAGCTTATATATGAAAATGATGATTATGTAATTAATCATGTCATAAAGGCACTATTTGAAAATGTTTAACATAGAAGTTGAGTGTGAAGCTAAAGTATTAATTTTTTGGATCGAGGGATCTTATTAACAAGGCCTCACACGTTACTTTCTCCAAATAAATTTTAAATCGATTACAGAATTTGAAAATCATTTTCTTTTTACATTTTAAATTATAATTATACTCAGCAATATTGCTCTCATTATCCAATCGACTATGTTTTATTATCCGTTCGCAGAGATGATAAGATGTCTCTCCAATGTAATTTGCCCACCCATTACATGTGCATTTATAAATAAGATCGGAGCACAAACCGAGAGGAGTGGGGACTTATTGCTGAACATATAACGAATTTTATATCATTGTGAAATAATTTTTAAGTTCATGGTATTTATAATCAGACTTCGAAATTGATGATTTTAAATACTTAAAACCCTATTAATAATCGATCAAATATACCTTGGTACATGTGACTTAAAATTTATATTAGGGGAAATGGTATGATGATTGTTTATATCATATTGTGAGGACGTTATCGTATTATTAAGATTTTTATTTTATTTTATCTAAATGTTGATGAGTTAATTTTTTATATATGATTTTGACCAACCATTCTTATTTAATAAGCTTTTTAATTTATTTAAACTTTCATCGGCGTTTACATATGTTGAAGAAAGATACCAAGAACGATATATTAAACAATTAATCATGTTGCTTTATGACATGTACATGTATCATAGAAACTACCCGGAGTTGTGTACAACCCCATCTCAGTTTTCTTTACGTAAATCCCAGTGTCCTAGCAATTAGATTTCCTGTTGGTCAATATGTCTAAAAAGGTAGAGTAAACCGTACTTTTTTCTCTACTGTGCATTTTATATTTGAATGGATCGATCACAATGGATCGGAATGGAGATCACATTGAAACTCCACTTGTTTGGACCCTTGATTACTAAATAAAAAGTGTATATTTGATATAGCAAATGTCAAAAGTTCTCGAAATGCGATATCATTAAAGATTTTTTTGTGTTTATAAGCAAATAAAACGACGATTTTAGATTGTTATCTTTTAAATTCTTGAGATTGATTTAAAATAGAATTGACTTTCTTTAAGAAACTTTTGAAAAACAAATTCTTTCAATGTAAATGTTACAAATATTGAAGTTAAAAAACAACGAAAAGAAACAAATTATCTGTTCGCGATATATAAAATGACAAATACATGGATTTCAAGATATTTTATAAATATTTCAGTTTTGTTTTGGAGTCACTTTTTGTGTGAAAGATCGTTTTTAATCTTTTGATAAAAGAATAATATAATAAGATAATAAAAGAATGAGTTTAAAAAAGAAATGCACTGAAGGTTCTTTAAGACTAATTTTAACCAATTAATCCCCTCACAATGTTCGTTTAACGAATACAATTGTAAAGTTTTCATTTGTTGGACACTGCTTAGCATTTTTACGAAGTTGAAGATTAATATAAATAATTTTCTTTGTATACTACTGTACATTACCATTGATTTTTGAATTATATTTTGATAAATGGATTGCTTTTTAAACCGACTTTTATATAACATTAATTGTTTTTCTATTTTTTTATATTTAAGTAAATAATTTTATTTTTTTCTTTTCTAAAATTTATATATTTAACTTATAATATTATTCAGATTTATAATCTGATTTAGATTTCGGAGACGAGACTAATATCAAGGAGAACCTAATTTAATTTAGAACTGATTTCGAATATGGAAAGCTCAGAATGTAGTGATTAAAAGATCCACAACAAAATTGAAAATGTTGTAAATATACATTGTTTAAGTCATTTGCAAAACTCGAAACAGAGACTCAGTTTTTTAAATATTTGAAGATTATTTTTTGACATCATAATTAAGAATATAAAATGAGAAAAATTAAGCATGTCTTAGTGATCTTCTAGATTGTACTAAAAAAACAATGAAATTTACGCTTTTATTGGTATTTATTGAGCTCCATAAAGAAAAGGTTCAGATGACTCTAGTTCTTTGACATGTGGATTAGTGCTCCACTTTTTAGACAATATTTTACCTTAATCATTAATGAGAAATACACTTTGATTTATATAAAATTATGAGTTTTGTGAAAGAGAAACAAAAAAATCATGACTTGAGAAAATTATAGAGAAATCGGAAGCTATAAGATATACATTTAGCAATTTATTGAAAATTAAAGTAAATTTTTAAATATGTTAAAGTTGACGATCGATTAGAAGGATGAGTGATAAACGCAAACGAACTTATTTTACTTTAGAGGAAATAATCAGATTATTCGTGAAATTGAATCAGAAAAAAACAATCAGCTGTTTCAGCAAGTCTAATGTGCTTTAAGCAAACGGTTAATTCAATTTAGAAAGATCGTGGCGGACTACGCCATCACTATGAGTTAGTCCATAACAATGACAGCAAAGAAATGCACTGCTATGTCTGATGATGTTGAGGAGGCCTTACTCAAATGGTTTACCACAGCTCGCTTCCAAAACACTTTAATCAATGGTCCTGTAATGCGAAAGAAAGCACACGATTTTGCCAAATTGTTCAAGCACGAAACATTTCAGTGTAATGGTGGTTTGCGGGACAGATTCAAAACTCGCCATAATATTGTGTTTCGTGATATTTGTGGAGAATAAAAGCAGTTAATTAAAATGTAGTCACAACCTGGATTTCAAATCACCTACCAGCTCTTCTTTCACCTTTTGCACCATCCGATGTATTCAGTGCTGATGAAAAGGATTGATTTTTCCGTTTACTTTTAGACAAGACTGACTTTTAAAAGCATCCCATGTCATGGCGGTAAGCAAAGTAAAGAGAGTATTACTGTGCAAATATAGAAGGTTCCGAAAAGTTGCTGTTGTTGGTGTTTGCGAAATACGAGTGTTCTAGATGCTTAAAGAATGTCAAAACACTTCCAGTACCATACAAGTTTAACAAGAAAGCCTGGATGACAGCCACAATTTTTGAAGAATGGCGCCACAAAGTCTTTCTAATCGATGATGATTGCCCAGCACATCCAAAAATCATCAACCTCAGTGGAGTCACTTTAAGATTCCTCCCACGAAATACAACATCCTATTTGTAGCCATGTGACATGGATATAATCAAAAATATAAAAGTCAAATACCGACCACTGATTGCTAAGCGTGTAATGGACAGCACTGAGAGAAATCACTCTTGTCAGATTAATATCCTTGATGCCATGAAAATGCTTCGATCAGCATGGAAAGATGTTACTCCAGACATTCGCAAACTGCTTTCATCATGCTCCTTTTGTGATGCAATGTGACTATCACACTGACAACACTCCGTGATACAGACGAAAAGTGCAGTCGAAAGTAACGGACTTTTTTAAACCCACGCAGATATTTTAAATTTTAGGTAGCTGAAGTTTAATGTTGTTGAATGTACAAACGCTATCTTTTTGAAACGTGAATTTTTGAAATGCTCTTTCAGTTAATTAATAAATTTTCAAATGTCAGTTAACCGTTAACCTCATACTACCGGCCGGAACGGCCGTGTCCACTTTTATCTATATATATCTATTCCTAGAATTAATAAACGTTAAAAAGCGCTTAGGTAATCATTTAATTCCATAAAAGGATGCAAAACTTTCCGAGAAAAAATAAAAAAATTATTTTGACTTACACGCGTTTATAAAAAAAATCCGACATCCTCTCTTTAACAGTCGCTGCGGCCGTCGAAAATCAGTTGTCGTTTGTTCTTCGCTGAAAGTGTCTGTGCAGTTTGTGAAATTTTTAACTGTCGTTATTTTATATACCGGTATGTATATATTTATTAAATCAACAACTTATTTTATTTAGCATTTTAATTATTGATTTATTTATTATTTTTAGAGAAATATCCCGAAAATGTCTCGAATCTTGAATGATGAAGAAATTCGTAAGCTAGCAGAAACCCAAAATTCGGACGAAGAATATAAATACAGTAGTGACGAATCAGAAGATATTGATCATGTGAGTGTCAACTCTTACCACAGCGATGCTGAGAGCGAAGAAGAGTTACCAATAGGTGATTTATCAGCTGCACTTGGTAATGACAATTCTCATCCTCCAGCAAAAGATCAGAGTGTGTGGTATTGTTTTCCTGAAACTTCTGGGAGGACCCCTTTACATAATATTATTAGAGGTTTTACCAACAAAGTCATTTTACCAACGAGAACTACAATTGAGGATCCAGTAGACGCTTTTCGTTTAATTTTTCCTGATAATTTGTTGTCCATAATAACAGACATGATAAATAAGGAGGCTATCAGAGTGCACACTGAAAATGAATATAAAAAAGTGGAAACCAGTCGATAATATTGAAATAGGTGCATTTATTGGGGTGTTATTGACGGCTGGTCATCTAAAATCGTCTGACAGATTATGGAGCAAAAGATACAGGCCTCCAATTTTTCGAGCGATCATGTCCAAAAATAGATATCATGAAATTTGTCGATTTATTAGATTCGATGATAAAAATTCAAGAAATGAAAGGCGTGTCAATGATAAACTTGCACCAATCAGAGACTTGTGGGAACGAGTAAATAATAATTTGGGAAAATTTTACGAATTTTAATAACAGAAGAGCATAGTTTAAGTGAGAGCGAAAAGGTACATAACGGACAGTATGTCAAAATTAATGTTTCGGTAATAATTAATATTTATCCGAAATGAAGAGCATTTGAGACGATTGATTCTGGATCTACTAAATTAACGAAAATAATTGTGACACCAGAAAACGTTGAAAAAGAGAAATTATTGAAAAAAATTATAACAGAGACGAATATCAGTGGAAACGGGAATCTAGAGGGCATAATTTAAAAGAATTATTTATGCGATGAAATTGATTTGTGTCCTTATAAAATCCAGCTGATGCGACAATTGCAAAACAGGTACATCACACTGCAATTTGTTTATGCAAATTTAATATTGGAAAATATGGAGAGGAATGAAATTGGTAACAAAAAATATGGTTCTGTAATTAAAAGAACTTAGACCTGATTGACTATGGAAACAAACAAAATTATAAGTTATGGAGTTCTTACAACCTTGATTTTTCTGCAGTTAGAGTAACGAAACACAAGTGTTACAGTTAATGAAAAATTAGACAATTAAATAAAGGGACTAAATTTTTCGAAACTAAATCCCTCTGGTTTCTTCCTCTGGGGTTATCTCAAGAATGAGGTACATAAGGATGCATCAGAAGATCTTAAAACATCTATAACATGATAGATGTCATCATTTTCTAGTGAAGGGCTGCCAAATATCCAAAGTAGAATTTAGAATAGACCTTGTCACTTGATCACCTCTAATTGCAACCTTTTGTTTAATATTTAAATAAAAGATTCATATTTTTAATTTTTTGCGGTATTTTAAAAAGATTTTTTTTACTTTTATAATTTTAAATGAACCACTCTGTAAACAAAACTCTGTTTGGCCATTCAAATATACTATATAGTTTCTTATTTATCTGAAAAAAAATCAATCCGTTACACTTTTCTCAATGAAAATCTGAAAAACGAACAACATCGATTCAGATAAAAAAGTAATTAGAGAAATAACTTATATATTTTTTTGATTCTGGTGATAGCATGACTAGATTACTTAGATTAAAGTAACTTTATAAATATTATAAAAATTTTAAATCCATTTATAAAATCCATTAAATCCATTTTAAAAATTTAGGATAATTTTGCAATGTAGTGGAGATATAACACTGATCTAACTGAACCTAAATGAAAAAATTAATATTTGTAACACCTATGATTAAATATTGTTTAAGTTCAAATAATGGAGGTAGACAGTCACAATGATAAACTTCAGTTATGAACCAAATGATATGAATTAGTCAGACACCATAATATTAATTAGTTATGCATTAAATGTCAGCCGAAATGATGAAATTCAGTTTCTTGACAAATATCAAGAATTATTCAGCCGCAAAAATAATAAAAATTAGGTGACCACAAATTAATAATTAGTATATATATAATTAGGATGTTGGAGAGCTTACATAAATTTTTGAATTTTAATATTAAAAATATTAAGAATATGTTTTAGAAAATTTGAGCTTAAAAGATTAGAATTTTATTATTTAAAATTTAAAAATGCAAATTTTATAATAATATTAAATCGAAATGAAATGTCTAGTGTAATATCTTTGGATATCATGGAATTGGTAGTCTTTTATAATTTTTCTTTTCTGGTATTTTTTTCTTTTGGTGTGATGTAATTGTGTCTAACACTTATTATTTTTATAAATTTTAAGCATTTTATTGTATTCCAATAACTTGGTTTATGTTGTAGTGCATTATTTATTTATTATTATCTTTAAGTAGTTCAATTGGTTTAGGGGATCAAATGGGAAACTCATATGATTAAAGAGGAATAAGCTTTGGGATTGTAAGAAATTCCCACCCTTCTTACATAATTTCATAATAAATCTTACATCTTTCATAATATTTTAAAATTTAAATTGGAAATAAAAAATTCAAAATACTAGTCTCCTTCAAAGAATAAATATTTTTCAGATACAACTCCTAAAAAGAATAATTATAGTCTAATATAAATATTCTAATAAAAGTTTATTCTACTCAACTGACTGTAATCCTCTCTATTTGCGACTGAAAATTGTATTAGAATGTTTTTATCATACGGAATTGACTATTTATTTGGTTAGATTATTTTAAAAAATTTTATTTACTTTACACTCCATATATTATTTCTTTTGTGGTTGAAACACTCTTTTGTTGTCTTAATTTATCCACCTGATATTATTTTTTTCATATTTATTTATATTAATCTTAAAACATAATTATTCATCTATGTATACTAATTTACTAGATCATTTTTATTATATTAATTATTAAGTTTATTTTTATAATTTATTATTATATATTTATTTATTCCTATTATCTTTATATTTGTAAATTATGTGTATTATAAGATGGCTGATTGGCATTTTCTTTAATTCCTACTAATTGAAAATAATTTCATTTAATTTTAAAGTAAAAATATATAAAATATTTTTCAAATGTAATTTTTTATTTTTTAAATATATTTAATTTTTATAATGTAATTTAAAAATTTAATCTGTAATTGGAAACAATATATAAATCTAATTTTAATAATGAGAATTTTTAGAAATAATTAATATTATAAAACTTTTCCTGTTTGTTTAAAAAATAACAAGGATGATAGAAATATTATATCAAGAAAAGATGTCGAATAGCGAAAGAAGTCTGATTAAATGTTGTAATGACAATTCTAGATGTGATATTAATAAAAGTTCTAAAAATCATATTGTCCACCGGAACCAGGAATAATCCAGTAAAATTTGATTATGTTTGCAATCCTATACTTCCTTATTTGACATTATTCCAACTTTCAATGAAATTACTTCATCTGAAAACCGATTTATTGTTTCCCTAAAATTCCCCCAATGCTTCTTTTTAAAAAAAACATTATGGAGGCAGGTAATCCATTAATAGAAAACATTTAACACCAAAAGAAATTCTGTATGAAACTAAAAAATTATGATGGAATAGTATTTTATTATTAAAAATTATTACAATAAATTACAAATAAAAAAATAACATTTAGGAACAATGAAAAAGTTATTTTTTTACTAAAATATTTTTCAAATGTAATTTTTTAATATTTAAATATAATATTTATAATAATATATAATATATTTATAAAAACTTATAAAAGGGGTTTTTCGATTCAGATAACAAACAATCATCCAACAAGCAATATTTGAAAAAAGTACAAAAATCAAGTCTTGATTATTTTCCTTGATTTCGATCGTATTAACATGTTATGTACATTACTTTAGAGATCATGGTCTAATAATGTTTAATGTCTTCAGCATTATTCATTGTTTAATATGCATATTAATAAAGCTTTTTCAGCCAAGATTTTATAATTAAAAATGATATGGTAAAATTATTTTATAACTTTCATCACATGAATATTGTCCGTTTATCATTATCACAATGGTTGAAAAATTCCTGCGTCTTAGGTAATGGAAGGTAATGGCTAATAATATGGCTATATCGAACTACAGCTATACCGAAATTTGTTTTGGCAAGTGCCACTTCGATAAATGCGGAGCCCATTGTAAAGCAAATTAATTTTAATTGATTCATGTGTTGTCATTTCAGTTACACAATTGTGCAAAATTTGAGCCAAATCGAACAACATAGAATATGAGAGATTTGTAGATAATAAACAACCTAAAATACGAAGTGAGTTGATGTTAGAGTGGTAATAATATATTTATAAACTGTTACAGATTTTAAAGGGAAGAAAAAGGAAGGAATTTTAAGGGAGAAACAATGATATTTACCAATTGAATTAAGCATTATCGGTTTTGACGTGTGATGTACTTGTTTGATATGGTTTATCAGTGATTCTCGAGAATAGTATCGAAAATCACAATTATCAGTCACAAAACATCGATTTTCTGACTCGCGTTCCAGAAAAGTGTTCATCGATTCAAGTCGTTTATTAATACCTCCATCATTTAATTTCAGCCCCAGTCGGTCTCTGAATACTTTATTTACACGATTAATTTCAAATTTTTTAAAAATATATTGATTAATCGATTGATTTGTAATACATGATTTATTGTGAATAGATTTTATTATTACATTTATTATGGTTTTGTCAAAACATGTTTCGCCACTTTTGTGGAATCCTCAGTTCTGTGATAAAGTAAATTGTTGTTGTGTTTATAGTCGGAGGACCATTACGTCCTTACGGCCTACACTAGGGTGTCCAATCACTTTGTCGCATTCAATTTTTCGTAATTAGAAAACTTAAAAAATGTTTTTATAAAAAATATTTTTGACACAAAACACAAAATTACAAACGTTTTATTAAATAATAATTGAAATTATCAAAGAAAAACTAACAAAACTCTACAAAATGTATATTTGAAACAATATATGTCAAAGTATTAAGCAACATGCAATAGTTTTTAAATAGTAAATCCTTTCAGAAGATTGATAACCACTTACTATAGATGAAATATTACGACTATGAACTTTATACTTTTCTTTCTAGCAGGAAAAGCAGCTATATTGTTAGAAACTCAGGTAAAATCATTATCTCCTCGAGTTGATTTTATCTACTATTAAGGAAGATGTATTAAGATGCAAGGAAGGATTAATGCCTACTATTGATTGAAGGCATTATGCCACCCTTCCACCACCAACACAAAATACTGTGATTGACTATCAGTACCGCGTTTAATTTTTGATTCAAGATGGACTACTTGTTTAATAAAATTTTAACCCCTTAACGCGTATTTCTTTCTCGTAAACGTAATTAATGTACTAGATTGTATACAATACATATATGTTTGTAGAAGCTATTTTCGTTGTTGCATAGAAGAATAGCAAAAACATATTAGACACCCGAACTGGACTCGGACTTGCACAAATTTGTCTGTAATCCATACCCGAGTCCTACTCGGGCCTACGCGTTAAGGGGTTAACTGGCGATGAAAATGGGTAATGTACTCAAATATGTAAGGGTCTTCGTCAAAGGAACCGATGTGACAGTTTATCACGAACGTAGTTGAACGTAGGAGAAACCAGCACATCTGAAGTTTACTTTTCACAACTTTAAAGTTTAGGATAAATTGGCGGTAAGCAAGAAGGAAAATTCGGTTTTAACATGCAAGACATTTTTCATATTGCAACAAGAAGACAAAAAATTAAATTTCGGAATTCAGATAGGAAATTTCGTCATATTCACGTTATTTCTCGATACCTTCACTTATCACTTACTTATTTATCTACATAGAAGCCTTTGTCATTGATTATAGATTTTAATATTATATACCAAGTTAATCGTGTATTATCAAAATATCCAATTCCAATGAACTATTGGATAATAAACATGTCCTGATGGGGTGAGGAATTTTGAATCTTTATGTTGGTAGAGGTCTAGAAAGGAACCGATGAGGTTCTGGATATCGATGTTTTTGATAAATAAATTAAAGTGAATAGGAAAGGATAGAAATAACGACTCTTGTTCGGCTAACAAGCCGGTGTTAACCCGGTTAAAACCGGATGCGGTGTTCCAGTCGTATTTGCACATTTTTTAAATATTACAAAATTGATGAACATTTAACAAGAAATATTGCGTAGTGTTGTAAGCATTCAATAACGTAGATACAATAATTTTGCGAACTAAAACCGCAAATTTTTTTGAAAGTCGAATTATCGAATCGGTCGTTCGGAGAATGTTGTAAAACGAGATAGATGCAATTCTTTTAACACAAAATGCGGCCTTTTTAGTTTTACTCCAGCAGAACGGATCAAACTCATTTCATCGCATCATATTATCAAAGAACACTTCAACAATAAATTCAGTAACCATTCAATCGATTTAATCATTTTAATATTTTTCACGTTGAAAAAATGTTCAAATTATTTCTTACTATTTTTCATACGATAACTTTCTTCTCAAACAATGCACTGATTTTTTTCTTTTAATATTTTTGTCCCAAAAAAAATATTTTTTGTATTTTACTCAAACAAAATTGATTTATTGCTTTTTATTAGGGTTTTTTCGATTTTTTTTAAAATTAATATTTTAATCAATTTTATTTTAGTATTAAAAATTTTCTTTTTTTATTTCTCATTTTTAAATTTTATTCTTTTTTCCAGCGCGAAATGAAAGAAAACCTAATAAAATCACATATAAAAAAAACATGAGTATAATTAGTTTTGGTCCCCAAGATTTTGAAAAATATACAAACTTATTTTCACTAATCGCCCTCCCTGATATCAACAGCACAAATTTAACACTGAAATGTTTTCCTTGAACAACCCGTAATTTTCGCATCCCGACCGACTGATTCAAGTAATCCGTACAAATTTTCCCCCAAAAAATGGGCTCGGTGTTGATCCAATCGCTTGAGAAATGGCGATCGAATCAAAGGAAATTCTGAAATATTGGCCTGATTCTGTGAATTATGAAACTCCACTCAAAAAAGTATGACGAAAATTCACTGAGGAGAAAATTTATATAACTTCAACATTTCCAGTGAATTTCAAAGGACTAAAAAAGTTTTTGTGGAGTTAAAACTAGTTTATTCATGATGAAACTTGACAGCGTGATAGTCTTCTTCTTCTTCTTTTTGACCTAAGCCGTCTTGGGCCGTGGGTGCTCCCAATTATGGACAAGCCTTTGTCAGATCTCTCTATTTATAGCATCTTTTCTCAGACCTTCCATGTTCAATCCACTCCGTTCTTTTATATCGTCTGTTCATTGTCTCTTTGGTCTTTCTCCTTCCACTCTTCCTTCAATCATAACCTTTGCTAGTGCTTGTTTTCTTATCTGATGTCTATAGAATTTAAGCTTCTTTCTCTTGGTAGTCTCTTCTATTGATAAATCTTGAACATCCCCTAACCCCTTAATTTTGTTTCACAACCGAACATTTTATAGACAAAACTTTTTCTCTTGCGCCTCTTTCAGTCTTAATAGATTGAGATCCTAATCAGAATTGGTCTATTTTCCGGATATAACATTATGGGTTTTTATATTCCTAATACAGTCTTAAATTGAGCGAGGATCTGAATTAAAATTTGTCCATAATATAGACTCTATATAATGAAATATACCCATATTTCCCAAAATAGCATCACTATGTTCTTATATCTTCTAATACCGTTATTTTAGTCATTCATTTTCTATCATTTAATTATAATTATTTTGATTGTTTCGCTCGAATATATATTTTGTTAAATATTTATGGGGAACCAAAACAAATTATACCGCGCACAAAAAGACATGCAACAACAGCAAATCGGCGCTATACAATATCGACAAATTTCACCTGGAGCCGCTGATAAATATTCATTGACTTTATTTACCTTGTTTGCGTTTATCATTTCGATTTTCGTCGGTATTTTTACGAAAGAATTTTCTTTATTGTACACACTCGGTTTACGAGAGACGACACTGGAACTAACGTTCGATGACGATTTATTCCAGTTCTTACCGCGACTATCTTTAAAAAATAATTACATAATTAGAATTTCCCAATTTTATTAAATCAATAATTTAAAAATTATAAGTTATTTTCTTTATTTTTTGTAATTATATTAAATATTTTAAAAAAGAAAAATAATACCGTGTTCTCCCTATTACAAGTCACTTATACTTTTTTTAAAATTTTTTTAAAAAATTATTACAATGAAATGATGTGTTATTAAAAAGTGCTTAAATGAATAAAAGCATATACTTAAATTATTTTTTGATCACCGAAAATGAAAATGAACTTACTTGGTACGAATTCAGAATTCCCCATAATCATGATACAAATTTCATCTTTTATTAAATTTCCATTTTATTTTATATTTTCATTTTAACACAATTACCATAATTAACATTGTAACGTACCACGTTAAAACGTCGATAAAAACGAAACCGATGATACGAGTCTCAAATGTGCAACGTGCCAGTGAATACCGTCGACGTTATGTCTCAGAGTTAACTCGCGATACCACCCCTCTGCTCCAGCGCGATGTTCCTCCAGGTGCACCCGGTTTCACGTAAATTTGGTCATCTGGTGCAAACTCAATTCCAGTGCTGTTCATCCCTCTGTCTCATCATGTTGACGAATGGTAAAACCATTAAGAGAAAAAAGAAATATGTGGTTTTTAACGAAAAATTAATAGCTTTTTTACTAGACCGAGCCAATAGAAATCCAAAAACATATATTTTGGAATTGGCTGGTTTTATTTATTATTAATAAATCTTTTTCGACATTTTTTCGATGTTTTTAGTACATCATCATTTTCGACGTTTTTTTCGATATTTTAATGTGCCACGAATTTATAATGAACATAATTTTTACGGAGCAGGACAACTGCTGCAGGATTTTGTTTATAATTTTTTACGGATTATTTTAGGATTGTAATAAAATTTTAATTAATTAATTCACAAAGATCAAAAATCAAGTTTGAACACAATGGTATAAATAAAATTTTAAGTATTAGCAAATTAAATTAATTATTAAAATTTGTCAGCAACAAGAAAATTAACTAACTCATATGTATAACCACTGATCATTTTTAATATTTCTGTAATTAATAGTTCTTGTTTAATTTTGTTGTTCTTTCAATGAACCTAACAACTGAAGACATTTTATTTATAACGAAACATGACTTGGGGATTAATTAAATGGTTATTGTAGTTCTATGTTTTTAATAATTTTATTTTATCCGATAATTTCATGCTATTAAAAGTTTCTATTATTTCGCAATTTTGAAAAGATTAAAAAATTGGGAATATTTTTTTAGAAATCTGCGAGAACCCCTAACCACCTTCAAAAATAAGACAAGCAACAACATCAACAATTCTCACCTGGAGACGCTGATAAATATGCTATATTTACACTTTTCTTTTCGGTTTTCGTCGGAATTTTTATACAAGACATCTCTTTATCGTTTACAAATGAGACTTCACTCAAGTTAGCACTTACGAACGGGTTTAGAACAAAAACCCCGCGGAAAAACCCCCAAAACAAAGACTTTGAATCTGTGTACTTTTTCTCGGATTTTTTAACGGATGAACGACTTACATTTGAGTGTAATATACTTGTTCACCTTAAGCCTAACTCTAACCCTGACCTAAAACTAAATCCTAACCTTAACCTTAACCATAATGAGAAATTTTATACCTAACCAAAAACGTGGGGCATAGAAATGATCGATTGTTACTAAAAAGCAGTAAAGAGGAAATAACAGTTACTAATAGCAGTAATTCAGAAATCCGCCCCACGTTTTTGGTTAGGTATAAAATTTCTCACATGTCTAGAAAAAAAATTATTTTCCTCTTTTTAGTACATTGGTAATGCTTGAAAAACGTGGTTGTTTTTATAAAAAAAATTTTTTTATTAATAATATTATTCAGATTCATTTTGTCTTTTGCTATTAAAAATTATTTTATACACCAATTTCACAAATTGCAACTTTTTTGGATAAATTATTTCAAAAAAGTTGCAATTTGTGAATCTTTACTGTATTGTCATTATATTATGTAATTTATATCATTTCCAAATCATTAGCATATTTTTTTAAAGAGCGTACTACAATTCATAATAAAATAAAATAATTTGTTATTAATTAATAAATGTCAAAATCAAATGTTTATATCAATGGAAAAATCGATTTTATTTCTACATATTTTATAAATGATTTTTGATGGAAATAAATGTTCGAGAATTC
>MQRK01237424.1:18270-30539 GCA_001938485.1 Girardia tigrina | reverse complement strand
AGTTCAAAACAAAAGCACCAAATAGTAGGTGTAAACCAATATTGGGCGCCTTTTCAATTTTTTTTCCACCTACTATTAAAATAGTAGGTGTCCTACTATTTCATGTTATCCGTTAATACTTTTCATTTAAAAATAATATCGAAATAAAAAATAATCCCAAAAAAAATATTTTGTAATAAATATGCAACCCCATTTGGATTATGTTCGGATCTTAGATATTAATTTACATACATTGGAGAGATGTCCCGTCATGGAAGTGGAAGTAATATTGCAAAACACAGAATATGGTTTACATTTTGAACAAAAATATAAATAATTTTTTAATTCAGTGCATGCTTGATATCATATTTAGTTGAAGAGAGGGCATTGTGAAGCACTTTATATCAGATATTTAGGCACTAACATTTATGACTATATTTTTAACATTTTGAGACGTATTATGACTAATTACATTGACGTAACCAACAGAAGAGATAAATCACCATCTCTAAATCTGACTTAATGAGCACTCTCAAATCAGTCGATCGATTAAAGTCGTTCATCGTGAATTGCATTGTAAAAATAGAATATCTTCTGTTTCAAAGGATGAGTTTTCTATATAAAAACAAGTTTCGATTTACATTACGAGTGCTATTTTTATATATTTCTATTGATTCAACAATGAAACTTAAAATGAATATTCAAAATCGACAAACCCATTCCTATTTTATACTTAAAATATTTAAGTAAATAAATAAAAATTTTTCAATAAAATCCGATATTTCACAAGCGTAACTAAATAATTATACATACATATAAATGGATTGAATAAAAGAATGAAAAAAAACTTATTCAATATATATATATATATATATATATATATATATATAAATAATTCTATTTCAATAAATTAGCAAAGTTAATCCGCAAAAGCCAATCTTTCAAAGCAAGATTAGAAAATCAAACTAAAAGCATTCTTTGGCAGTCGTTGGAATTCCATTTCATCAAACTGAAAGTAATCATTACATTTATAATTTGAACAAACTTTTAAGGCAAATAATTTATTCTGTAGAGTATCTTTTAACATAATTGTCATTTTTTGAAATTAATAGAATCTAATAATAAAATAATAATAATAATAATACACATAGGCGCCCACAAGGCGAGTCAATGTGGTCAACTGTCTACCCTCCTGGAAAATAAAATTAAACATGTAAAAAAAAACGAAATTTAAATCGTATATTAAAAAAATAATGAGATGCCGCATCATAGTAAACAATAATATCAATGAGGAATCACTTACTGACGATAATATGAATGCCTCACATTATTTTAATATTTGACATTTATTTATTTATAAATTTATTTATTTTTTGAAAAAATTTAATTTTATCTTTAATTTGTAATTCATCCTTCTTATATTGATTACAGAAATTCCCTAAAACTCTAAAACTAGATTCAACAAAATACATTCTTTGAGGAAATATTTTCATATTTAATCATTAACAAATGAGGTACAATTAATGTTAAGATTTCAAGCTTCATTACTTTTTTAATAATTGCATTTAAATTAATATTTGTCATTCCTTTATCTTCTTTAAAATATCTGTTTGATAACATCAATATAAAACATTTCCTTAGATGATATTGCGAAAATAAGAAAAATCAATTTTCGTGTTAATATTCTTTTAATTTCTCGAATAATTTTATAATTTTATTATTGAAAAAAATGCAGTATTTTATAAATACAAAAATTGGAATAATAAAATTGAAATGATTATATAAGTTTGTGAAACATTTATTATGTAAAAACATGTTATATAGTTTTTATTTTTATAGCAACATTATTTTAGTGTGTAATTAAATGTTTTAGTATATTTAAATAAAAAAAAACAAACTACAAATAAGTATTTCATTATTGTTAGCTTCACAACTTCTAGCTTTTCCAACCAGTTTCTCATAATATTATATAAATTTAAACAGATATTCTATTATCAGGTTGGTCGAAAAATAATGGCGGTTTTGGGACACAAACTTCAAAGACGTGCAAATTCACAGAAAGAAAAGTTTATTAATCAAAGTATGAACCGTTGGCATCAATACATTTTTGCCAACGAGAAACAAGTTGTTTTATTCCATCAGCATAAAATGTATCGGTTTTCGAAGCGACGAATTCTTGAAAGGCATTTTGAGCATCATTTTGGTTTTTGAAAATTTTTTCACGTAGAAAGTTGTACAAATGCCTGAAAAAGTAGAAGTCCGTTGGCGAGAGGTCTGGTGAATACGGTGGATGAAGCAGGGTTTCATAGCCCAACTCATTAGGCTTTTGAAGAGTCACTTTTGAAATATGAGGTCTAGCGTTATCATGAAGAAGGATAAGACTTTTCGATTGACCAATCCCCGACAAAGGGTTTTCAATTTTTTATGAATTTCATCAATTTCATGACAGTACTTCTCCGCTGGGATTGTTTCACCTGGATTCAAGAAACTATAGTGGACGATTCCAGCATAACACAACAAAACTGTCACCATAACCTTACGGGGTGTTAGAATCGGTTTTGGAAAGTGTTTCGGTACTTCATCTTTGTCCAACCACTGTGCAGATTGACGTCGGTTATCATACAGGATCCATTTCTCATCGCAGGTAACAAAACGATCAAGAAATGAATCGTTTTTATTGCGAAGATGATTGGCAGAACAAATTTCATTGCGTCGGTTCTTTTGATTTTCATTCAAATCATGTGGAACCCATTTATCAAGTTTCTTGATTTTTCCAAGTTGTTTTAAATGATCCAGGACTGTTGAATGACTAATGCCCAACTCATCTGCAAGTTCTCTGATTGTTGTACGGGGATCTGTTTCCACCATTGTCCTCAAATTTTTGTTGTTCACAGCAACTGGACGACCACGACCTTCTTCATCTTCAAGGTTTTCATCTCCATCAGAAAATTTTCGGAACCATCGTTGCACTGTTCGCTTAGAAGTTGTTCCCTTGCCAAAAGCTTTATTGATATTGCGAGTCGTTTCTGCTGCTTTACGACCCAGTTTAAATTCGTACAAGAAAATTGCTCAAATTTTAATTTTTTCCATTATTAATTTAGCACCGTAAATATTCTAAAAAATAACAGCAATATGTTAATAATGGCTATAGGAATATACAGCTAGGCATAAGATTTCAAATAATATCTAACACTAATGCATTTAAACTTATATATATATATATATATAGCAGTAGATAAACAAAGTTTAAAGCTCAAAAACCGCCATTATTTTTCGACCAACCTAATATATCAAGTATTATATCTAGACATTCTTCAATTTTTATTCAGGTTCTGATTGCTTCAAAACATGGAACCTTGATTTCAAAGATACAATTTTTTTTTAAATAAATTTAACATAAATCGAATATAATACTTAAATTTGAGATAAAGTCTTTTGTACCATATTCACAAGTACTTAATCCAATTGAACACTTTCTTTTAACAAATTCAAGAAATAATTAATTATAAAGAAAAAATATCGTTTTATAATATAATTTGTTTTATTAGTGATGAATCATTTGTTGATCGAAATCCATTTTAAAGTTAAAAAGGGGAGCCGATCGAATGGTCTAAAAACAAATAGGTCTAAAGACAAATTGGTCTAAAAACAAATAAGTTTAAAAGAAAACAAAAAACAACAATAAGTGAAATTAAAATTGTGAAAAATCCGACAAAGAATTGACTGTATTAATATTTCACATTATGAGCTACACCATGAAGAAATCTAAATTTTGTATGTCAGTCATTTCAAGTTTGTATAACTGTTTCTAGTCTCTCTGCACAAACAACATATTTTGTTTCCTTGCTGGTTGCTGTACACTAACAAATTGTTCACTTTTTAGTTCGTTTAGTGACTGTTCATTTTTTATTTGCAGTGATAAACTTCCAAAATTTGGATGATTGCTGGATACTTGGTAAAGAAAACCACGATGTCATGCCTCAGTATAATTGTTTGTCTTAGGCAATCCTTCCATGATATTTCGATGAAAAATGATATTCCATGGCAGTTCCATATCTTAATCTCGAAGGTGGGAAACTGTTGCCCTTATCGTAATTTTAGACAAATTTATTTTAAACGGATTTATTTTAATCAACTGAAATTTTTATACAAATTTCGTGTAAGGTTAATTTATTTGTTTAGACAAATGTTTAGTCCAATTTGTTTTTAGACCAATTGACCTAAAGCCGTTAAAAAGTGTTCATATCTGTCAATACAAAAGATGAAATATTGATAAAGACAATAAATAAACTTTTTTTAGTTTTATAAATAATTAATAAATAAAACAAACTAATTCAATCAAAAAACGAATACATTTAAATGTACAATGTTGAAAAGAATTAGAAAAACGATGATACGGATACTTAGTAAAATTAAATACAGTCATATGTTTTGTCAGTGATGTTAGCAGCGTCAATACGCATCTACATGAAACATAATCGTGACCACCAGACAGAACTGTGGTCTGAAAGAATAAGTCCAAAACTGTAAAAAATTTCAAAATCTTCTCCCATTCGTAATCTTTCAATTTCTGACCTAGTCATTACTTCGTTTCATCCGACATTTAAATAGTTAGTGCATCTCTGGCTTACAGAAGACTCTGCAGATTTGTCAAAATACTGTTGCATCTTGTCATACATCTTGCTGCAGCCTACACTATAAGGATTCAAAGAAATTTGAATTTTGCAATTTAGCTGTGTTTTCAGTTCTGCGTTTAAAACGACTGACAGCTTTTTGACATTTTCTAAACAGTGGTTTGATATTTGCGGCTTCAAATCCATGTAAGACGCTCAGCATTATGCTATGAGCCAAGCATCTAATATAAGCAAAATCAGTTTCATTAACATCAAAAATCATATTTTTTGCATTGCCAGTAAATATAATCTGAATACTGTTTGTTGTAACCCAGCCTGTTGCAAATTGTTTATATAAACCAGCTTTATTATCAGAATAATGACGTTTGACACCGTTCAAATACTTAAGAACCGCATTTTTAATTTACAGTTATCGGTAATTTATTGTATAATATCAATTGTGAGAAATCATTTACCTACTATGGTTCTAAAATTTTGCTTACTTATCACACGCAAATCAAACATCCACAACAGTATCAGAAACTTCTACTGAGCCAGTCTAGGTCAAAAACATCTAATTTGAAGTAGGGTACTTTGAGTCACTTTTGTAATTCTAGAGATCGTCCAGTAAGCATCACTTTACAATGACTTTCTTTGGCTAAAGATGTCCAAAATCAGATGTTTCCTTTTGCATTCATTACCGATTCTTTAACAATGTGAATCTTGTTGTTATGCATATCATTCAATAGTTTGTCAACAGTTCGACGGAAAGATACCTTATGTTCACGATTTTGGAAAGTGTTTATAATACTTTCAGATGGCGTCGTCATCTATTATTAATAGGGCACGGAATTTAATGACATTAAAAATCAAAAAATGACTATATTTTATTTTCTCTCTTTCCAGGTGAGATATTATTTTGTTCTTCCCCTCTGCTAATAGAGTCACCACCATCACCAATCCGCCACAGTCACACCACTGCGCGACTCTATTGGCAGAGGGGAAGAACAAAATAATATCTCACCCGGAAAGAGAGAAAATAAAATAGAGTCATTTTTTTGATTTTTAAGGTCATTAAATTCCATGATCTAGTTATTATGACCTAATTGGCTAGCCACAACTAACAATCCAATTTGCAAATGCCACTTGAATATCATACAGTAAAGTAACGCTGACTGCACGATCTGTGAAATTACAAAAGTGAATCAAAGTAACCTGCTTCAAAATGGATGTTGCTGACGAAGACCGCCTCAGCAGACGTTTCTGATACTGTTTTGAATGTTTTATTTGCAGATGTTAGGGGCGCCAAGTGTTAGAACCAAGGTAAGCAAATGATTTCTTACCATGCATACAATAAATTTCATCTAAATTTTCAACATTTCCTTTAGTCAATATTTTTAACCAAACGGTTCGGGTAATCGTCTGAAAATTCGTTCATACTTCTCAGCAGCCATGTTTTTACTTTCTGAATTTCGGTACATTTGAAAGTGATGGGAAAATAAATCGTAACACATTTTAAAGACAAATCACCTAATTTGCAGCCCTAATATATATATATATATATATATATATTAATGAAGGAAAATTATTGCTTTTGAACAATTTGATTAATGGCTTCAAAAAAACAATAAAATGAAGAATAGGGAAACGGGAAATAGAATTTAATATTTCAAAAATTATTCACAAAAGTAATTATTTTAAACTGATATTATTTTAATAATAAAAACTGATAGTAATAAATATTGAAATTAAATTTCTAAAAATATTTGAAAAATATCTAAAACTTCATATATAAATCGATATAGATCAACCAAAAATATAATTTCCCGGAAATAACTTGACGTTTCGTGAACCATTTATTCTTCTTGCTAATTATAATAACTCATTGAAAATAAATTGTTTTAATTTAAGTAAATTATAATATTGATAAAAAAACTGAAAGTTTATTCATTAAAAAAGAATTTTAACTTTTCTTTTTTTAGTTTTAATATATTTTCAGATTTGTACTTTGAACAAAGTCTTTTATCATTATTATAAAAATTTTATAAATTAATTTAAAAAATGACATATTTTGTATTCAGGATTTTGTCAATTTGAGTATATAAAAATTGTATGTATAACGCTTCTCATAACAATCTTCTGAAATAAATTTTGAAGAATTTATGTTTTATATAATACAGTACAACTTTCACCTTCAAAAAGTCTGCGTTTTTGATTTCTATTTAACCTTTGAGTTCCGATTTATTTTTTATTTATGAGTATGAATTCACTTTACTTATATTGTTCAACAGCACACTGATAACAGCTATATACAACATAATTGGTTAAGATGTCCTTTCCAAGAAACATAGAACAAGAATGACTAAATTTCGTCATGACGAGTCTTAGTAGTAAAAAGACGTGAAAGAATTAAAAAAATAATATAATCTTTTTAACAATATTCAAGCCTTGGTCTGAGATTTTAAAATTGCAAAGAAAAATTGTAGAATCCCTTTTATTATATTGTATAATGGCAGAAGGATTAAGTCATTTGTATTTATTGTCATTTTTTTATGTTCTTATTTTTCAAAATAAATAAATAAAGATACGACAGACTTTGAAAGCGATATTATGTTTAGATTTTTTCAAATTTAAATAATTTTGACCCTTCCATATTTATGTTATTGTACTGATCTGGTACATGAACCGGAAGACAATTGGTAAATATTACTTGCTTTTCTCAGGTCAAATATCTTTCCAATTTTGACCAACTTTTACTTTTTACTAAAAGTATCTTATATTTTTATTCAAAACTGAAGCGTACTTTTTTTATAACTGTATAAGTTATTTTGATGCCAGAAAAATTCGTGTATGTTTGTAATACGTAAAAGTTACCAAAATTCCATTACATCAAATTATTCAAATATTTTTAACCTAAAGTTTTAATCAGTACAATAACAAATATCTGAATAAAAAGTTATCAAATTTATTGAATAACATTTTTAAAATTATATCTGAGAGTCTCTTCAATGTAGATGGTGTTACGCTTACAACTTATATCTGTAAAAAACATATTTTAATGCCGATTCAAACTCTTTCTAATTTTTTACCTATCGTTGAAGAAGCGAAGAAAACAGGGGTTGTAGAATCTATCTATTGAATCTTTGATAATTTTGGATTATGTTTGTGAAACTTGGGTGTTTCTCAAGTTTGGTAGCTTCGTGCCAATGACCTTTCGATCAAGCACATTTACCAGTGATCCGAATCTGCGGTTCCTCTTGTACTGAGCAGAATTACCATTGCAATGACGATTTTATATTGTAGGGTAAAACTAACCTGTCTCACGACGGTCTAAACCCAGCTCACGTTCCCTATTGGTGGGTGAACAATCCAACGCTTTGTTAATTCTGCTTCACAATGATAGGAAGAGCCGACATCGAAGGATCAAAAAGCGACGTCGCTATGAACGCTTGGCCGCCACAAGCCAGTTATCCCTATGGTACGCCTCCCTCCCGCGGTAATCCGCATACGTCCCAAGGAGCCAAAAGAGTCGAGTCGGTGTTTCATCTGGTTTCACCCCTCAACTGATAGTGGGCATTGTCCGAAGACATTTCCACATCCCGCTCGAATAGCAATGCCTTTTAAATGGATTGCAGGCTCAGACCCCCGTACTATGTTGGTCAGCACCCCAACAAGGCAAGCTTCGGACACTTTAGCCGTCTCCCACTTATACTACACCTCTAATGTCTCCCTACAAAGTCGGACTAGAGTCAAGCTCAACAGGGTCTTCTTTCCCCGATATACATTCCAAGCCCGTTCCCTTGGCTGTAGTTTCGCTAGATGGTAGATAGGGACAGTAGGAATCTCGTTAATCCATTCATGCACGTCACTAATTAGATGACGAGGCATTTGGCTACCTGAAGAGAGTCATAGTTAATCCCGCCGTTAACCAGCGCTTGATTGAATTTCTTCACATTGACATTCATGGCTTTGGGTAGAAATCACATTGCGTCAAAGCCGTTCACCAGCCATCGCAATGCTTTGTTTTAATTAGACAGTCGGATTCCTCTAGTCCATGCCAGTTCTAGGTTGACCGTTAATTGTATAATGACGACCATGAATCCGAAAACTCACAAATCATAGCCTAACCCGCCCATCAATCAAGTCAAAAAAGTTCCATTTCAACTCCATCTCAAGTTACCAAGAAACAGAATCAAAACAGCCCAATTCCAATTCAATCAACTTCTTGATTAAGCCCATCATAACCGGTCCCTAGAGCCAATCCTTTTACCGAAGGTACGGATCTAATTTGCCGACTTCCCTTACCTACATTATTCTAAGACTATAGGCTGCTCACCTTGGAGATTTGCTGCGGATATCGGTACGGCTTGAAACGAAATTTATAACTGCTCCCTCAGATTTTCAAGGGCCACCAGGGGCGCTTCAGACACCACAAGAACCGCGGTGCTTTATATATATATATATACCATATATATATATATATATCAATTTAGTTGCGAAGATCTCTAAGGATGAGTTCGGGTAAATGTTGTTTGTGATTGACACGAACAATTTTCACGAACGATTGAACACAATATTGGAACGATTCCGGAAGCTACTTCAAAGTGTATTCCAGGCTGGTTTTGTGCCACATTCTTTCCAAAAACAACTGGATATCTGTTCATTGTGATGGTGGAGTTCGTGAAGATCATAAAGATTGTTAAGAAGCGTATAATGAGTTCCACTAAACTTTTCTAAGAGTGTCGTTTTCTCCCTGTTACAGAGAAAAAATAAGAAAAAGAAGAAAATTATTAAATATAAATTGTAATGCTTTATTTTAAAATATTTATTCCACTGTGCAGCTATAAAATCGAACCTAAAGAAGAACATTCGTCGTGATATTCCGATGAAAAATAATATCACTTTGCAATTACTTTTAGAAATGTCATAAAACAGAAAAAACAAAGATCATTTAAAAAATAGTAAAAGTGTGAGGATATCTGCATTATTTTGAGAATTAAAAGAGAAAATAATAAAATATTTTAAAATAAAAAGTTAATAAAATAATTATTAAAGTCATAAAGTACGAAGATAAAGGTTAAATCGTTTATTTTCCACAATTATTCTTTACTAATTAAAAATAATTATTAATTATAAAATATTTAATTAAATATTATAACGAATATTTTACTTGATTACCAAAACCAGAAAAAATAAAAGTATTTAAAAATCAGGAAAATAAATCAAGCTTATTTAATCAGCTTTATAGCAAAATTCAATTTATTTAATTAATTAAATACATTCATATATTTGATATTTAATTATAATATTTCGTTAAAATAATTCGTATAGCATATTTAAATATAAAATATTAAGAAATAAAAAAATAGAAATTAATTAAATTTTTTTCCATTTCAAAACACTCAAAACTTTTCATCTTTAAATTTTATTGAGGAAATTTATTTTTATTACTCTTTAATACGTATATTTAGAAAAATATCATACGTAAATTAACTTCCTTAATCGATTTAGGGAATAAAGTCACAAATATATTTTTATTTGAAAAAAATTATTAAATTAAAATTTAATTTGTTATTAAAATTTATATGAATTTGTAAATATATAGAATAAAATTATATGGTACGTGGTGAGTTCAATAAGTAAAAAATATAAAGTTTTAGTTTTTTCGTGTGATTAAATAAATTACTATATATTTTAATATCACTATTTGTTTTATTTTTTTCGATTGCATTAAAATATTTTTTGCGACATTTTGAATTTTTGTTAGTGCGATGAGTTTAGATATCGGATATCGCAGCGTTATCAAATTATTTGTGTTGCAGGATATGTGCGCATAAATCTATTATATTTTGCAGTCAATTTACTTAAGTGACTCTTCATCTCTGACAACTGTTAAAAATTGGTTCAGATAGTCTAAAGGTAGTCGCACCTCCGTTTTTAATAAGACAAATCAGATCAACTACAAGAATTTTTTTACACCGTTGATAAAAATTGGGAAACATGGTCGAAGCAGAATGTCGAATTACCATGCAAACAGTTGAAACAAAGCGCAACAGCCAGAAAGAATGGATGGAAACAAAATAATAGGAAACTGTGGTTTCTTCACGACAATGCGCTAGTGCACGCAGATAGAATTTCTCGGGCCAAAATTGAAGGGGCTGGACTAGTGTTTGTGGATCATCCTCTGTAAAGCCCAGATTAAGCACCGAGGGATTTTTACCTCTTCAAACACCTAGAAAAGCATTTTAGAGGCAGCCAGTTTGAAGATATAGATGACTTGATGGTTGCTGTGAAGAATTTCTTCGCTGCATGTTCCAAAGAATCTTTGAAAAAAGTGTTTTCTGAGTTGATTATTCATTGGCAAAAGTGTTGGGAGCAAAATGGACATAATGCTGAAAAATAAAATTTCCTGTTTGGAATTTCTTTTGTCAGGTCGATAACTTATTGAACGCAGCACGTGAATAATTTCAAGATAAATTTCTGCCAATCCAACATTTTATAAAAAAAGTATCCAGAAAATCGTTCCATTTATTGCTTAAAAATGAATGGTTTTCAAGGTAAAATAATTATTTTGTATTAATGAATACTACTTTAATTAAAATATTTTTATATTTTTAAACCTCAAATAATAACACAAAATTTACGAGAATTCACTAATTAATTATAACTTGTATTAGAAATACAATAGAGACCATTCTTGCTGGAGCTTTCTTTTAAATACTTGAAAAAGATTAATTATTTTATCGAATAATCTGACCTATTTGACACTTGAAGAATCTATTACAATATTAAGTTCAAATTTTATTATTTAAAATTAAAGTAAATATTAATTTTATAAAATTTTTTATTCGATTTATTTATTTAAAAATTAAAAAAAAATAATCAAAACATTTTACAATTTACAAGGATTTTATATTAAAATTAAATTTAAACATTAAATAATAATAAATAAAATTAAACAAGTCTCAGATAATAGGAATCAATATATTAATCGGTCAGAAACACAATTCTAAATCAGACACACAACATCAAACACACAACATTCAAACACACAAAATTCAAACACACAACATCAAACAATCCTCACAATAATGTGAAACAAAAATATTTTTGTTCCTCGTGCCTCGTATATTTTTAATGCTGATTCTAAAAGAACATTCCATTTGTTTCTAGCAGCTTTAATGGTTGAAATATTTTTGCTTTTCTTACTCACACGTTGTATCATTATAGTAATGTACATCACATCGTTATTTATTTTGTTTTACATTACACGGAAAAAGAATTAATTTAAAATATGTCATGTCACGTTTGGGAACTGCCGTATTTTTTCTTTGCACTATTATGCTCACAAGCGAAGTATATGTTATTTTATTATAAACAATAAATTATCTTTCGTAACACCTGGAAAATGTACTAATTTATAGGTATTCTTAATAGGATATATCAAAAAAATGGTTCAAAGATTTAATCACAAAAGTATCCAGGAAGAATACTACTGCGAATGACAAGGTACACAACTGATGACAAGCTACTTTTGGAGCATCCATTGGGAATGTACGGTAATTTCATACTGAAGGAAACCACAAAATCTGGGACATTTAACATTTAATTTTTTCGATACCTTAACATTCACGTTCCTTCATATATATATATATATATATATATATATATATATAT